>JAMPIV010021657.1:0-70000 GCA_024509875.1 Oreohelix idahoensis | reverse complement strand
ACCAACATCAGCAAAGATCTCATTAATTAACCCGATGTGTTTCGGTCCTCTCATGTTTTATTTCTCTAACATACACTTCACAGAAAAACAACTTAAAGAAATTGAAGATGAAATTGTACACCACGTTAGAACATGGCTAGCGCTAAATGAATCATCCACAAGGAGCTATTTCTTTTGTCCCAGGTCGAAGGGTGGCCTTGGCATACCAAACCCCTTCATATTATACCACTCTCGACATATTTCATTCCTTGTCAGTATGCTCAATTGTGATGATAGTCTTGTAAAAACTGCAGCGATAAACTCGTTAGATAGACATATGAAAAAACGTAAAATAGACCAAGTAGATGATGATAGGAATAACTTTGCAAGTTACGAGTTAAATGAAACAAACCATCTAGCTAAAAGATCGAAGGTGAATTGGCCAAAATCATTTTGGGTAGAACTGAATGAAGAATGCGCGCGTGAAGGAGTGAGTGTGAAAGTGGATGACAGTGGCCATTACACTGTACATTTAGATGTAGATGAAGATGTGAGTCTAACATACAAGTCAGCAAATGCTTTTTATTCTGGATTTAAATCACATAAACTTAACCTAATTCTAAGTGAACTAAAAAGTAAATCATCACAAGGGAGAATAGTGCGCGAAATGAAATGTGTAAACCATTCATTGTCATCTAGTTTTCTATCTAATGTTAAATTAAGTGATAAAATACTTTCATTTGCTGTGAGATCGAGGTTACAGTTGCTGGAATGCGAAAGTATTTTACATCTATATTACCCACAGACATACACGAAAATGTGCAAAATATGTAACCACCCATACGAAACAGTGTCACATTTATTGAATGGATGTACCAAATTTCAAACATTATACCAACAAAGGCACAATAGAGCTGTAGACATTATTTATGAGAAACTGAAATCCTCATACAATAATAAGGGTGACATAACAATAAATAAAGAGATAATAGTTAAACCATCACTTTTCAGCAGCAGTAACACCTCATTTAAGACACATGCCGTAAAACCTGATTTAACGATAATCAATCGACAGAACAAAACAGCTTTTATAGTAGAGGCAGCAATACCATATGACGCCCATTTAGATAAATGTTACCAACATAAATTTGATAAGTACTATCCATTGGCTGCAGAAATTAACGAACTAGGCTATCGTACGCATGTAATCGTACTGATAACACTGACAAACAACATTTTTCTTTCTTATATACGAATAAGTGTTCTTAGGTCAATTTCTTGCGCTGATTTCAAATCTGAAATCCGTTTATCTCTATCACGTCGGGTTCTTAAGATATTTGTGAATAAATATATTTTTGGGAAACCGTTATTTGCTCCGTTTCATTTTTACTATATAACTTATTAAAAATTAATAAAAAGCAACATAATTCTACTTTTTATACTGCTAAAAGATGCATGACATATGTTACGCGATTTTTCAAATAGTTACTGTATTTTGAAATAATTCTGAGCGAAATATGGCTTCTAGAAGTTGTAGAAATTCGGCTGATCTGTTATGTTACGTGTGCGGATATTTTACCGATCGTGTTGACAAGAAAAACTTTACACCATTACTAAAGATAGCATATGAACTTTATTTCGATTCGAAAGTTGATGATGCAAATAAATCTTGGAAGCCAAATGCGGTTTGTTCGATACATTGGCAGGTTGGTTACGAAAATCGCTGAAGCATAAGTCGATGCCTTTTGGCGTGCCAGTAATATGGCGTGAACATACAAATCACACTACTGATTGTTACTTCTGCTTGATAAATATCCATGGTTTCACTTTTAAAACTAGAAAGTCTGTGGTTTATCCAAATATTGAATCGGTTTTGAAACTAGTGCCTCATGATCCAATCACGTGTCCGATCCAAGTACCACTAGAACAATATCCGTTGGACGTAAATGACCCATCAGAAAGTGATAGTTTACCTGCTTTAGAAACTAATTCTGACTCAGATTACATACCGGTGAATGATGGTGTTTACTTAATTAACCATTCAGAACTTTCAGATCTAATACGTGATCTCGCTCTTACCAAAGGACAAGCAGAATTACTCGGTTCGCGACTCAAAGAATGGAATCTTTTAGCGCCCAATACTCCGATATCTAAATTTCGTCATAGACACAGAGAACTTGTTCAATACTTTGAGATGGATGATGACATTTGCTATTGCAAAGATGTAAATGGTCATGAGCACATAGTCAACGAATGGCGATTTTTCATCGATTCTTCCAAGACTAGTGGAGACCTAAAGGTCATTGCAATTCTCACGGGCATGCAGACTGGGTATACTAAATTTTGTTGCTTCCGATGTGAATGGGACAGCTGCAACAGACAGGAACATTATGCAAGAAAGGTGTGGCCTATCAGGGATCGTATGCAGCTCGGGCATAAAAATGTAATACGCGAGCCATTAGTTAACAAAGACACCTTCATTTTACTACTGTTACATATAAAGTTGGGGCTCATGAAGAATTTTGTAAAAGCGTTAGATAAAACGAGCAAAGCTTTCACTTATCTTCGAGAAAAGTTTCCGCAAGTTAGCGATGCAAAGATAAAGGAAGGTATCTTTGTAGGACCTCAGATTAGGAAAGTTATTGCAGACAAACAATTCGAGAACTTGTTACATGGTAGTGAACTTCGCGCATGGATGGCATTCAAATCGATCGTCGATAACTTTCTGGAAAATCACAAATTTGTTGACTATGTTGCATATTGTTAAGCAGTGCATAGATGCATACATAATTATGGGCTGTAACATGTCCCTCAAAATCCATTTGCTCGATTCGCATCTTAACTTTTTCCCTGACAACCTTGGCGAAGTCAGCGATGAACATGGAGAATGATTCCATCAAGATATCGCCGTAATGGACTCACGTTATCAAGGACGGTGGAGTGTGACCATGCTTGCCGATTATTGTTGGATGCTTCATCGCGATGTACCACATGCCATTCACCGACGAAAGTCGACTGCAAAGAAATTCAAGCCTACATAACTGTTATACTTCTTGTACGAATGATGTTGTAATACTGTATGCGTTGTTAAAAACTTCAATTGCGTATTTCTAGAAATCCCGACCTGATAGAGAAAAACGGTTTGCAGATTTAAAAACAGCGCATTAAAATTGACCAGAAAAACATAGAAATGTTAGAGAAAGAAAAAAAAAGTTTTTTTTTGTTAGTCAGTGTAATTGGTAGTTTGGGTCATGTGCATGCAAAGTGTGTGAGTGGATTAATGTCGCTAGGGTTGCGGAAATTTGAAGCAAAGGTTTTATGTAAATATGTCAGTATCAGTGCAATTATAGGTTCTTACAGAATATGGAAACTTCGATGTAAAAAACACCCATTTTAAATTGCTGGAGATGTTTTCCACATAGTCTAATCTCAATTGTGCTCTGTCTACTATACCAAACGACTATTGTATTTGATGCTATATTTAATATCTCACTCTACTAGCTGTCAAAGTTTTTTTTTATGGCTAACAAAAATTCTGATAAAACCCCCATGTAAAAACTACCATATTGCTCAACTTGAATGGTATTCCACACACATTTTGTAAATTTCAATAATTCTCATTTTTTGGCAGGTTATATCATATCATTATATGCCAATGTCTTTTAGAAAGCTTAAAAAATGTTATGTATGTGTAACACAAAAGTTCGATGTAAAAACACCCACATATAACTACTTGAGACGTCTTCAACACTTTATGTAAATTCTAATGATTCTCCTATATGCCATGTTGTATCTATTATATCATGTCTGTACATATTAATGTATTTTATGGAGAATAAAGATTCTGATATGTATGTATGTATGTATGTATGTATGTATGTATGTATGTATGTATGTATGTATGTATGTATGTATGTATGTATGTATGTATGTATGTATGTATGTATGTATGTATGTATGTATGTATGTATGTATGTATGTATGTATGTATGTATGTATGTATGTATGTATGTATGTATGTATGTATGTATGTATGTATGTATGTATGTATGTATGTATGTATGTATGTATGTATGTATGTATGTATGTATGTATGTATGTATGTATGTATGTATGTATGTATGTATGTATGTATGTATGTATGTATGTATGTATGTATGTATGTATGTATGTATGTATGTATGTATGTATGTATGTATGTATGTATGTATGTATGTATGTATGTATGTATGTATGTATGTATGTATGTATGTATGTATGTATGTATGTATGTATGTATGTATGTATGTATGTATGTATGTATGTATGTATGTATGTATGTATGTATGTATGTATGTATGTATGTATGTATGTATGTATGTATGTATGTATGTATGTATGTATGTATGTATGTATGTATGTATGTATGTATGTATGTATGTATGTATGTATGTATGTATGTATGTATGTATGTATGTATGTATGTATGTATGTATGTAATGTATGTATGTATGTATGTATGTATGTATGTATGTATGTATGTATGTATGTATGTATGTATGTATGTATGTATGTATGTATGTATGTATGTATGTATGTATGTATGTATGTATGTATGTATGTATGTATGTATGTATGTATGTATGTATGTATGTATGTATGTATGTATGTATGTATGTATGTATGTATGTATGTATGTATGTATGTATGTATGTATGTATGTATGTATGTATGTATGTATGTATGTATGTATGTATGTATGTATGTATGTATGTATGTATGTATGTATGTATGTATGTATGTATGTATGTATGTATGTATGTATGTATGTATGTATGTATGTATGTATGTATGTAATGTATGTATGTATGTATGTATGTATGTATGTATGTATGTATGTATGTATGTATGTATGTATGTATGTATGTATGTATGTATGTATGTATGTATGTATGTATGTATGTATGTATGTATGTATGTATGTATGTATGTATGTATGTATGTATGTATGTATGTATGTATGTATGTATGTATGTATGTATGTATGTATGTATGTATGTATGTATGTATGTATGTATGTATGTATGTATGTATGTATGTATGTATGTATGTATGTATGTATGTATGTATGTATGTATGTATGTATGTATGTATGTATGTATGTATGTATGTATGTATGTATGTATGTATGTATGTATGTATGTATGTATGTATGTATATATATATATATATATATATATATATATATATATATATATATATATATATATATATATATATATATATATATATTGTTAAAGTTTATTTGCTTTAACACCTTCTTTAGTAGGCCACACAGGCCAACACTTTATGTAAAGATATAAATCCTTAGGTAGATGTCAGTGGCGGGATATGCGTCAGATCAATGACGGTGGCAAGAAGACAAAATAATCTGCTGACAATAACAATCAGCCGTGGTCGGGCTTACAGGTGGCCGACAAATGGGCAAATAAATACATATGTACCTACGCGAATGTCAAAGTTCGTTAAGGGTGTAATATCCATTCTGCACTCACACACACACAGTAACGATGGTTCAGGAAGTAGTGGAACTGCTATAAATTTATACACTGTTTATTTACACCACAATCACGTAGACATCATAGGACGACACTTCATAGCAAATCATGGAGCGACATGTAGATAAGTCCATAACAGCGTGCATAAATCCAAAGGGATATAATCATAGATAACAGCCCATAGTAGATCATCAGGCATAAGGTAAGTAAATCCGTACAGCTCAGTTACAGGTACAAAATCCAAAGTACATAGGCTGCAGAACCCCGCAGCTCACATTTCATAGTATTACGGCAACAAAAATATCCCTCAAAAGGACTGCATACATCGCAGTTCACAGCAGCTCTCTACACAGTATTATAACAGTAAATCCATGCAATAACTATTCATCAAAAGGTTGCACACAGCAACTCTGAGCATAATATATCCATTCCAATCACAGGGGAAAATCCATCATAAGAAATATGAATCATAATAATAATGGCCGGTACAATCCATGGCCTCAAAAGAATCAATCTTGGAAGGAAACTCTTCCCTTCACTTTCAAAAATATATTCCCCTCGATAATAACTTCTGGACACACTAACGAGGTGGAAAAACCATCTTGAAGCTCTGCCAGGAACGTACTGTCACGAGATTACTGCCTCTCAGAACAGCTCAGTAAAAATTACTCATGCGCGAACTAACCGCGTGAGAACTCAGCTCAGCTCAACCGTCTCTTTCCCCAAACTATCACTAAGAACATTCGAAAACTTTCTTTATCTTATTTTTAAAAACAAACTAACAACTACTCAGTTGAGCTATGTTTAAAAATTACCGAGCATAAAGCCCCCAACTAAAAAAATTATCTCATCACCAAAGTGTGCTAACTAACGTGTGTACAAAAATCCGACCCATACATACAAATCTTTAACGCCTAACTCCAATTAATAAAACATGACTTAACAGACTACACCGACCCCCGGGGGAAAAAAGGATTTTTTTTTTTTGAAAAGTACATGGAATAAAAAATTTGAGGTCGATGCAATTCCAATATATACACACAAGGATTCCACTATGTTAAGTCATATTACTAAATCAACAATACAGGGATGGAAATATGTGTAAAGTAAGAAGATGAAGTATACAACGATAATCAAATTCAAACAAAGATGAGGTAAATCAAGTATAGTCTAAGTATGAAATAATAAGCGGAAAGTGAAAAGACAAGATGATGTACACGAAGAATGACTAGCAATGAAAAAACAATGAAATGAGAATTTAAAAAAAACAATGATATATCATGTTAACCTTTAAGTTAAACAATGCATATCTATACCAAGGAACAAATAACTAGTTACCATCTAAAAATAGCATAGTATGCATGATAACCAAGTTAATAAACTTATGCCATACAAATGATGAAATTATTATAGACATCAACATTAATAATATCGCTATACCTAGTTACCCCCTAGCGCACAATCAAGCGCTGGGTAAAGAAAAAATACATCACAATGTCAGAAAAAACACCTTTTCAATGTACAATACCGAAATGTATCATAATGATAATTTAAGTTTAAATAGTATTATCACTATAATTGTTACATATTCAACGATTATCCAAAAACACAGTCATATAATAATATTATGGGCATGACATGGTGCATGAAAAGGAAATAATACAATGTCTTAAATTAAACATATACTATAAATATCAATAGTTGCAGTGATCTTGAAAACTCTTGTGAGCATGCAGATACAAAATCATCTATTGTGGGGTCAAAATTCAGACTGGCTTCACAGGAACAGGAAAAGTGGCGCAAGGCGACATATAGAACATGTTTAAAAAAACAGCTGAATCACGAAACACAGCAACTCTGATTCTCATGGAAAAGCCGTTGCTGTGAAAAAAAAAATGAATGAAAATTTATATTTTAATAACGGTTAGATTTTATAAAAGGCAACAATTAACTTTAAATTTAACCTATCAAATGGGGCTGTGTAAACTTCTGACCACTTTAAGATGTTAATCAAACCTTCCTCCGTTACACGCAAAAAGGTAACAGAGAAAGTAGCTCAGACTAAACCAAAATCCTGAATTAAACAGGGTCATAAAAGTATTATACCAGTGTGCGATAATGTATAATAGAGTCGCAGATATATAAATGATACCGTAATCTATAAGCAAATCTAGGAGATGGTAGTTAATCAGAATCCTGTGGGCATCGAGACAATATGTCTGCCATCACATTATTCGAACCTCGAATAGCTTGTATAGAAAAATGAAAAGGTTGTAGGGAAATGGCATAACGAGTGGATCTTGAACTCTTCAAGTCCTTATTCTGTATAGCTGTGAGAGCTTTTTGGTCGGTCTCTACTATAAAATGCGCGCCAAGGAGGAACCTTTGAAGCTTCAGAATCGCCCAGACCATTGCTAACAATTCACGGTCTAGGACAGAATAGTTCCGTTCTGCCGCAGTCAATTTCCTAGAGACATACATCACTGGATGCAAAGTTTCAGAATACTCTTGCATCAATGCGGCCCCAATCCCTGTCGATGAGGCGTCGCTGCGAAGAATAAAAGGCTTATCTGAATTGGGTAGTCGCAAGATAGGAGCAGATGAAAATAAAAGCTTAATTTTCTCTAAAGAGGTTTGGCATTCTGGGGACCAGTGTACTATGTTAGGTGACCCCTTCTTCAATAAACTAGAAAGAGGTGCAGTAATCGATGATAGGTGTGGAATAAATCTTCCATAAAATTGAATTAGACCGAGAAGACTACGAACCTGTTTTTTGTCTTAGGAGTAGTAATATTGAGAATCTTCGAAGTGTTATGGTCCTCAGTCTGCAAGAGACCATGACCAACACGGTGGCCCAAAAAAGAGATGTCACTGAACCCAACATGGGCTTTAGACGGTTTAGCCGTCAAATTGTGGGACCGTAGTGTAGACAAAAGTTCAGAAAGACCTTTAAAGTGATCGTCCCAAGAATTACTAAAAAGGCAAATATCGTCGAGATATGCAATAACATCCGAACGATGAGAAAGAATTCGACGCATCATGCGTACAAAAGTAGCCGGGGCGTTGACGAGACCGAAAGGCATAAAGTTCCATTGGAACAAACCCCGAGGTGTTGAAAAAGCAGTAAGAGGTTTGGCGCGTTCAGTAAGTGGAACTTGCCAATATCCTTTAGACAAGTCGAGTTTAGAAAAGAAGACCGAATTAGAAAGTTTGATTAGCAGATCTTCCAACAAAGGCATTGGTTCCGCATCAAATTTAGTCACTTGATTTAATTTGCGATAGTCTATACAAAGACGTATGTTACTGTCTTTCTTCCTGACAATAACCATAGAGGAGGAGTATGCCGAAATAGATGGTTTGATTATATTTAAATGTAACATTTCATCCAATTCTTTTTCAACTTGAGTTTGAAAATGTAATGGAATTGGGTAAGGTCTAACTCTAATAGGGTTATAATCAGTGAGTATTATGTCATGAGCAATGACTGATGTTTGACCAGGAATGTCTGTAAGGACGTCCTGAAAAGTCTGCAATAAAGAAGAGACTTGCTGTTGTCTTTCTGTAGGTAACTCAGAAGAAATAGTCACATTTTCCCATGATTCTGTTGAATGTAAAGGGATAACAGGAAGAGGGAGATTTACATCGGAGAAAGTAGCCTCTTCCTCCTGAATAACGGACAAAGATGCATAGTGATTATGACGAACCGGAGGGTCGTCGGTCGCCTGAAAAACAGACTGTAGATAGTCTGGACGGGCATGAAATTCTTTCAGCATATTAATGTGGTAGGTTTTATGCTTCCCGTCAACATCGACAACATAGTCGACATCAGAAATTCTTGAAACAATAGAATAAGGACCTTTCCAGGCAATAAGAAGTCGATTATCCCTACGAGGAAGCAATACAAATGCCTCGTCTCCAGGATAGAGTTGTCGTAGACACCTATATCTATTGGCAAAGAGCCTCGCCTTCTCCTTGGCAGACTCGGATGCTGAGGTAGCTAACCTACATGCATCAATAATTTTCTGTCTGAGAGCAATGACATATTCGTAAGAAGATTGAGTGTCATCATTAATATCATCAGCAGTTAATAGGTCGTGAAGTAACGACATGGGACCACGAGGTTGCGCACCAAAAACGAGCTCGAATGGTGAAAACCCAGTATGCTCATTTGGCACTTCCCGATATGCGAAAAGTGCAGCGGGTAAAACCCTGTCCCAATCCTGAGGATAGTCGTCAGTTATCTTATGAAGTAAATTCTTAAGCGTTCTTTTTTTGACGTTCAACTAACCCGTTTGACATAGGGTGAAACACACTGCTTAGAGACCTGTCAATATGGAGCATGGCCATTACCTGAGACATAGAGTCTGACACAAATTGTGTGCCATGATCAGATAAGATTTGTTTGGGAAAACCCAGACGCGAGAAAATTAGCCAAAGAGCATCTGCTACATCAGCAGAAGAAATGTTCTTAAGAGGTATAGCCTCTGGCCAACGCGTACACATGTCAATACATGTAAGGATGTACTGGTGTCCCCTGGCAGATTTGACTTTAAAAGGACCAATAATGTCAATTGCCATTTTCTGAAAAGGACGAATAGGAACATCTGCTGCCTGGATAGGTGCTGCATGGCGTGGACCTCGTGACTTAACCTCCTGACATATCTTACAGGAGCGACAATAAATAGTTATATCTCTATTTACGCCCGGCCAAAAGAAGGAAGAAAGAACCCTAGATTTAGTTCGGGAAAATCCCATATGTCCTGCACACTGAGAGTCGTGGGCATGTTGTAAAATACGAACTCTCATGTCAGTAGGTACTAGAATTTGCGAGCGCATGGACGAAGTAGAACCCCGTACCATTCGAACTAGCACTCCGTTCAAGAACCAATATTTAAGATTTGTGTCAAAGTTTGCGTTATCTTGTTTAACTAGCAGAAACAATGTTTGCAATGATGTATCATTTTGTGGAAGTTTGATAAAAGACTCCCGTGAAATCACAGGATGAGGATCCTGATTATGTACCTCGTTAATTTCAGCAGGTGGGGTATGTAAAAATTGATTTTGAGCTTGTGCTCTAGTTGTGTATACTGCATATATCTGCAGCATGAATGTTTTGCTCTTCCCAGGTAGTCTACCAAAACTAATCTGTTGAGGATGTACAATCCTATAACCCCATGTATCACGTATCTCGACGATAAGGTCTGCAAATGAAGATTCGGGAGCATACATGCATGGATATGTCCCGATAAAAAAGGCCATAGATTTTCACACACACAATAGCGCGCAAGAAAAAACAGAGGAGATTGTCTCACACAGTTCATGTATAGTAATGTATACTGTCTATTAGAGACTTCTTTCTCCCCGATACGGGCAAAAGTGCCGTTGTGTCGAAACAGTGTGTCGACACAGTTTAAATCACTGAGCCGAATGTCTCGAAATAGCGGAGTGTGTCGATTTGCCCACCTCTACCCCGTACCATTCGAACTAGCACTCCGTTCTTAATCATGAACCAATATTTAAGATTTGTGTCATAGTTTGCGTTATCTTGTTTAACTAGCAGAAAAAATTTTCCAATGATGTATCATTTTGTTGAAGTTTGATAAAAGACTCTCGTGAAATTACAGAGTGAGGATTCTGATTACGTACCTCGTTAATTTCAGCATGGGTATGTAAAAGATTTTGAGCTTGTGCTCTAGTTGTGACTGCATAGACAACATGAATGTTTTGCACTTCCCAGGTAGCAATCTGTTGTGGAGTACAATCCTTAACCCTATGTATACGTCCGACGATACGGTCTGCAATGGGATTCTGGAGCATACATGCATGGATATGTCCCGTAAAAAATGGAGTAGCTATGTGGACAATAGCAGTTGGAAATGTCTCAATTGTCCCACCAAATGTCACACATTTCACTACATCACCAGTGACACAAGAAGGATGTATTAGAAAATGGTTAATCCCAACAGTCGTGCATCCAGAATCAAAGAGAACTGAGACTGGATTATTATTTACAAATCCTTTATGTAGGGTAAGATACCCTCTCCCGTCATGTGCAGCTAAGGCAGGAAGAGTAGGTAGAGGATGACTGCAACTCAAGGTAGTCACCGCTGTAGGCTGGAACAATGTTGTGCACTCAGGGCACTGAGATGCTCTCTCGAAATCGAAAGCAGCGCAAGCAGTAGCATTTGAGACACTATCATTATTGTTACCTTGATTATTAATAACCTGGGGCTCCTGTTGAGCAGAGTTAGCATGACGATGCGATCTATCATTTGGAGATCTACCGTCATATCGCGATCTATCGCGACTATTATCTCTATTGGGAGCATTGTTATTCGCTCTATTGAAACTATTGTTCTGATTTGAACCCCAGTTAGCATTGTTGCGATTACTATTTCCCCTTTGATCAAAATACCTATTAGATGGATTTTGTTGTCTCCGCGAAAAATTATTGTAAGGTTGATAATCTCTAGTGTAGTTACCCCTTCCAAAATTTCCATAATTGTTGGAACCAAAATGTTGAGGTCCGTTAAATTGTCTCCAGTTTCTTGGAGAGGGAGAATTACTACGTGATGGACCTTCTTGGTACTGTCTAAAATCACGATAATCTCTCCTACCAAAATTGCGTTCAGCACTTTGTGATCTACGGCGCAAATTAGGAGCATATGGTATTGCTGAAGCCACGGGTAAACCCTCTCTGACTTGAGATTTGCTAACAGTCACATTTGGATGTGCCGTGACGTATTGGCGACAGTATTGTTCCATATCTTTCAAGTTTGTAGGCTTCCGCTCATGTAGAAAAGAAAGAAAAGAAGTGTTTACAGACGACATGACTTTGTCACGAAGTAACAAGTCCATGAGGGCTTCATATGTGTGTTCAATTTTTGAGAGCTCTACCCAACGTGAGAACGTAAGACGTATATTTGCTATGAACTCTGAAAAATCTTCCCCAGTCTCCGGTAATAGAGACTTAAAGCGCAGACGATAACCGTCTTCCTCAAGTTGGTATTTCCTTAACAAGACAGCCCTGACAGTATCATAGTTATTTTTGTCGGGCCCCTCCAACATACTTACAACATTCATAGCTTCACCCGAAAGTAGTTGCATAAGTCGAGCACAATATTCCGACTTGTCTACTTTCTGAGATTCACATGTAAGTTCAAATCTATTTAGGTAAAATACGACATCGTCAGAGGTAGGTTTAAAAACAGGCAATCCGAGCTTATAAGAATGACTATTTATCTTATGAGAAGTAGGTTGATTATCCGTAGCATTTTGTGTATTAACACTATTCACCACCTTTAATCTTTCCAGCTCTATAGACAACACCTTTTCCTCGTGCAGCCTCATATTTTCTTCCGCTTGTAGCTGAAGTTTCCTCTCTTCCATTTGCATTTCCATTTGTTTTAGAATTTTTCTTTCTTCAGCCGCTAATTTCTGTTTCTCAGCTTCCATCTGAAATTTTCTCTCTTCTGCTTGCATTTGCAATCTCCTATCTTCAGCCTCTAATTTCTGTTTTTCAGCCTCCATTTTCTGTTTTTCAGCCTCCATTTTCTGAGCCTTGTCATATTCGACAAGTGCGAATTCTCTTACTTCTTCAGTAGTCATACCAAGGGATTTCCCTTGTTTAATGAAGTAGTCTAAACTAGACATTATGTCTAATTTTATGAGATAGGTAACTTATGTAAATATAACTGGAGAAGCTCACTTTATCCCAACTCAGTGGGTGGCAAGTCCTTGCTTAAGAACTTGTATAATTACCTTTCCAGCTATTAATAATGTTATTAATTACCAGCAAAATGCATTATAATATCGATAGAGCATGACAAAATAGACAGTACAAACAAGAGTTACAAGGACAAGATATAAAGGACAAATGACCACGTTCGCAGGAATCAAATAAAGTAAAAAAGCTGAAATAAAGATAAGAAATTTTGCAAAGCTTGCAATGACAGCTGCGAATAGAGTGACAAGACACACGACAGCACAGTGTATAAACAAAAAAAATTATATATAAATAAACGATAGGCAGATTGAGACGGACGTTTACAAACAAAATGGATCACCAAAATAAGATACGTATAAGAAGGTAAGACGATAACAACAGTGAAAGATTTTGACGATACAGCTAAACAATCAGTTGTCACAGACAACCAAACACAGTGGACTCAAAATCCTACAGCTACCATGAGCTGGAATTCCACTGAGGGAAGTCTGCAAAAGTGTCCCTAAAGATCGCTTACGCAGGCCCTGGGGGAACTGGGATATATCCTAACGTAAGTCACCTCCCAACCAAACCCGCATAAATATGAAACATCAAACATAGAATACTCAAAATAACAAATAATGGACAATATAGGAAGGCTCGATAACATAGAACAGTTGTACAGTTTACATACAACAAAACCACTTTTCTTCAAAAACGGAAAATTCCCAGCCTTCCCGCCAAAACGACGGGCATCGGTTATCACAAAATCTGACGAAGTCTAACGTTGATAAGGTACTGGAACTCCTCGTCAAGTCTTGGAAGGGAATAGTTGACAGCAGCATCTAGACGAAGTACTTGACATCTACTCGAAACTGGCATACAAAAATTCGAACTGGCAACACTGCAAATCTTTACTTGATCTCCTTGTAGTTGGTATCACATCCTATATCCCTGGCTCACCACTTTATGTTAAAGTTTATTTGCTTTAACACCTTCTTCAGTAGGCCACACAGGCCAACACTTTAAGTAAAGATATAAATCCTTAGGTAGATGTCTGTGGCGGGATATGCGTCAGATCAATGACGGAGGCAAGAAGACAAAATAATCTGCTGACAATAACAATCAGCCGTGGTCGGGCTTACAGGTGGCCGACAAGTGGGCAAACAAGTACATATGTACTTACGCGAATGTGTAATATCCATTCTGCACTCACACACACACAGTAACGATGGTTCAGGAAGTAGTGGAACTGCTATACATTTATACACTGTTTATTTACACCACAATCACGTAGACATCATAGGACGACACTTCATAGCTAATCATGGAGCAACATGTAAATAAGTCCATAACAGCATGCATAAATCCAAAGGGATATAATCATAGATAACAGCCCATAGTGGATCATCAGGCATAAGGTAAGTAAATCCGTACAGCTCAGTTACAGGTACACAATCCAAAGTACATAGGTTGCAGAACCCCGCAGCTCACATTTCATAGTATTACGGCAACAAAATTATCCATCGAAAGGACTGCATACATCGCAGTTCACAGCAGCTCTCTACACAGTATTATAACAGTAAATCCATGCAATAACTATTCATCAAAAGGTTGCTCACAGCAACTCTGAACATAATATATCCATTCCAATCACAGGGGAAAATCCATCATAAGAAATATGAATCATAATAATAATGGCCGGTACAATCCATGGCCTCAAAAGAATCAATCTTGGAAAGAAACTCTTCCCTTCACTTTCAAAAATATATTCCCCTCGATAATAACTTCTGGACACACTAACGAGATGGAACAACCATCTCGAAGCCCTGCCAGGAACGTACTGTCACGAGATTACTGCCTCTCAGAACTGCTCAGTACGAAATTACTCATTCGCGAACTAACCGCGTGAGAACTCAGCTCAGCTCAACCGTCTCTTTCCCCAAACTATCACTAAGAACATTCGACAACTTTCTTTATCTTATTTTTAAAAACAAACTAACAACTACTCAGTTGAGCTATGTTCAAAAATTACCGAGCATAAAGCCCCCAACTAAAAAAAATCATCTCTTCACCAAAGTGTGCTAACTACCGTGTGTACAAAAATCCGACCCATACATACAAATCTTTAACACCTAACTCCCATTAATAAAACATGACTTAACATATATATATATTAACATATATATAGTGAATTAGCTATATATATATATATATATATATATATATATATATATATATATATATATATATATATAGTATATATATATATATATATATATATATATATATATATATATATATATATATATATATATATAATAAAATTATACTAAAATCTCCGGTCCAAAATATGTAATTAGATTTTGTTAAAACTATCTATACATTGTCGCATTTTTAATGAAAACAAAAACTGATGTGATCATCTGGATCCAGTAAAACTGTCAGTGTCTACAACAGTCATTCACCAGTTTCCACATTTCAAACTAGGTAAATAGTTCAATTCGAAGGGAGTATGTTTTCCTAAGTGTTGCAATTCTAACGGAATATTTGGTGCCAAATAGTAGAATTCTGACGGAATATAAAATTTAATGGAGTATGTGTTAAAAATTCACGCTACTTATTCTATTCAACAAACCGGTAAGTAAACCAGTTTTCTTCTTTTTGTTTTGTTAGTTGACATACACAGAATAGTACAAATATGTGCTACTGTATTTGCATATAATTTTATTTCAAATTATTAGTTAACCTAAACGAAAATTCAAATTGGGTCTGAAACTCGCTATTGGGTCCATTTTCCTGCAATACGGGTACAGCCGAAAATGGCGGCCAAATTTTAGTTGGCGTAACTTTCTATACATCAAGGGGCTTTAAGTCTCCGTTGCCGTTGACCTATTTAACTTGCTTGTGTCACTATGGGAAATGGTCTTTATTTATAATTTTTTTTTTTTTTTTGGAAGGAGTAAATTAATAATGGAAATAAGTACACAAATAATGATAAGCTAAAACATTATTTGCCGATATGGTTCATTGGTCAACACAGATGCACTGAAGGTCAGATCGCATATATAGTTCAGGAAATCGAAGATGCCTTTCAAGAAAAAAAAAACACACGCTAGTGGTTTGGCAACACACAATGCATCCTTTGCAGATGACTTATCCTTGTGGATCTCTGAAGAGTATATCATTACTGCAAACATTCGGATGCAGCAAGCACTAACATCACTGGAAGAGTGGGCCAAAACATGGCTCATGAAAATAAGTGAAGGGAAAACAGCGTACACAGTATTTACCCTCTCGCATAAACCACAGAGCTCCAAACTAGCGGTACACGGAGAAAATCTATATTTAAATGAAAATCAAAACTATCTAGGCATTACTTTTGATCGCCGCCTGACTTGGAAAAAACAAGTTGACAGAAACCGAATGAGAGTAAGGCAAAGAATGGCAATCATGAAAAAACTTGCTGGAACAACTTAGGGTGCAGAGGAGAGAGTACTAAAGACGCTATACACAGGGCGAGTGAGACCAGTCCTAGAGTATGGCATTGCAGCATGGGCAACAACAGCTAAGTCAAACTTCGATAAAATCACAGACTCCAAAATCAAGCAATGAGAATTATAACGGGAGGCATGAAGACAACGCCTATAAAAGAACACGAAAAGATTACACGTCTCCAGCCAATGGAGGATAGAAGAGACAGCAGGGCTCAGCAATAAGCTGAAAAATTCAAGAGACTAACAGACCATCCAATGTGTCATAGAATGAATGCTCTTAGAAGGCAAAAACTCAAACGAAGCAACTTTGTAGAATCAACCAAACCACAGATGATAGCAGTTTCCATAAATGCAATATCATCTACTAAACCTATCTTCCAGCATGGAAACAACATAGTTTCCCTGAAATTATAGAAAACATTCCTGGAATTGAAAGAAAAAAGAGCCAAACTGCAACAGAGAGAAACTCCATAGCGACAAAATACTTAGAGAAACATTACCCACGCAACACCCGGACCCATGCATACACAGATAGATCAGCAACAAATGCAATAGAAAATGGATGTGAATGTGTCTTTCTGACCTGTACTGTACTGGTGCACAAAAACAGCTGTCAGTGGCAACAGGACAATTCTCAAGTAACTTCAGAGCAGAGGCAGAGGCCTTGAAAACTGCAGCAGAGGTTATAATGACAGAGGAAAGCACAGATAGACAAGTTGCTTTCTTTACCGATGCACTGTCAGTAATTGCACCGGTGAAAAGCCAAAATAATACAGACCTGGATGACCTCAGAATAGTGCTCCACAAACTTTGTCAACGATTCAAAAGTGTTGTGATCCAATGGATCCCATCTCATTGTAACATCACTGGCAATGAAGAGCCTGACAGATTGGCAAAGGAAGATGGAAATCTACCTCAGTCTGATGCAAGCGTAACTTTCGAGTAGGCAAAGAATTTTATTGTAATCAGATACAGAAACAAATGGGATGTAGAGCATCCAGGTCACACACAGAATGATGCTTACTACCAGCTCCACATAAGAGAACAAGTGGTAATCTTCAGACTCCGCACTGACCACAACAGATTGAGATAACCATCTATTCAAAAAGATGAAGATAGGAAATATCAATCAGTGTAACTGTGGCACTGATAAAATGACTGCTAAACATCTGCTTCAAAGGTGCCCAACATATGCAGATCAGAGAAAGCGCATATGGCCGACACCAGTACCATTCGTGGAAAAGCTCTACGGAGATTCAAATAGCCTCAAACTGACTGCTGTTTTCTTTGAAAACATTCAAGCGGACGTCTGAGAGTGTACGAAGAAGAAGAAGTTCATAAGTCTGAAAATTGATTGTCAGTGGCCCTGAACTAGTAACATTGAGGAGCTGCAACCCCCCCCCCCCTCCTGAAGTGTCACGTGATAGTTGTTATTGATTTGCAAACTAGTACCCCTACTGCGGCTTGTGTTTCCTTAAAATGCTTACTGCTTCAGATCTATCTTTTCCTGGTCGCCTTCTATTCCTGGTCCCATCTCATAGCAACATCTCCCACAATGAAAAGCCTGACAGATTGGCAAAGGAAGGTGGAAAACTACCTCAGTCTAATGCATGCATAACTTATGAAGGGGCAAAAAATGATTTCAGAGGCAGATACTGGAACAAATGGGAAATAAAGCATCCAGGTGACATAAAAAAACAAAATAAAAAATAGATGCTCAGAAGAAGTGAACAAGTTCACTTCAGACTCCGTACTTACCACAACAGATTGGGATACCATCTATTCAGCAAGCTGAAGATAGGAACTACCGATGAGTGTAACTGAGGCACTGATAAAATGACTGCTGAACATCTGCTTCAAAGATGGCCAACATATGAGGAACAGAGAAAGCTAACATGGCCGTCACTGGTACCATTTTTGGAAAAATTCTGTGGAGATACAAATAGCCTCAAGCTGTCTACTGATTTCTTTGAACGTATTCAAGCTGACGTCTGAGAGTGTATGAAGAAGAAGATCTTCATGGTCGTCTCTACCATGGTATGTTCACTGAAAAATAATAAAACCCGAACAAACGAACACAAACAACCTCCTGAGATGGTTTCATTTCGTGTTTTAAGCAACGAGTCTTTACGTCAAATGTAATGATGACATTAAAATTAGAAGTGATACGGTTGCCACGGGGATGTCTTTTGCATGATAGCATGACTGTTCAGCATCTGTTTGTCTAATCTGTTCGAGATTGGTGAGGCGCGCATCGTTGAACCCAGACACAAGGCCCACTGGTTCTATTAGGGCGCATGTGCAAATATATAAGACCTTGTGGTCGGTTTTGCTTTCTTCGACTTCTCCTTTTGTGTAGTACAAGCAGTAGCGAAGACCAGTCTTTGCGCATTTGGCACCTTGCCAAAGTTATTTTGCGCCCATAACTCATTTCTCAATCATGAATTTCAACCTCCGTCCTTACTCTTCCAGTATTGCAGTTATTAGCGCCCCGTCCTTCCCCCCCCCCCCCCCCCCCCCAAAAAAAAAAGTAAAGAAAGCAAAAAATAAATAAATAAATAATAAAATAGAAACAGGCGCACAAGGAAACCGACTAATTCGCATATCTCAAAGACCGGTAAAACTCCTGCTGGCATAGCTCTGGCAGTCTCTCCATAGTGGTGGTACCAAATTTGGGCCTCGCGTGGCTTCCCATGAGTATCTGATTGGGGCGACCCAATCATAATTAAGTTTAGTTTAATATTCGAATATCAAACCAACCCCCCAAGGTAAGGAGTCTAACTACTCATAGGACAAGGAAAGACGAGGTTTAAAAAAAAAAACAACTCAAAAAGAACAAATGCTAATACCAATTAAAACCAAGTGTAAAGGACGATAGTTATCTATAAACAATACAAAAGAGAAAATAAAATGACAAATACTAATATAAATTAAAACCAGCAACAGCAAAAGACAATAGTTATTTAAATTTAATACAAAATTAGTAAATAAAATGACACAAAATACCAATTATAACCAATTTTCAGGTTGAACAGGGTAGACCAAGATGGAACGAGAAGAAGCAATAACGGGCAGCTGTTAAGTGCCCGCTCTTCACCCATCACCTCTTCAAAACAACAACAACAACAACCTTCATAGGTTGTTATAATTACATCGTTGTTGATTACAACGCGTCATCTGGGCGGAAGTGTTAAATACTTTTTTGCCTTCATTTTGAGCAAGATTATTCCTTCGACCGACATCCCTGTCTAAAACAGCTTGGCCCTTTTGTCATATATAGACATGTCCGAAAGGTAGATCGTGTATTTGTACAAGTCACGCCGGCAAAATTAACGCGTTATCTAAAAGTGCAATCTGTTGTCGATCTGTTGTCCTATTGTCGAACTCATTCCCAAGGAGCCTGCTCAATCAACCCGTCTCGCTACTTAGACTATCTGATACATTTACCGCTTGGCTGGAACCCGTTATGTAATCTGACGGGCGACAGCCCGCCTGGTGTTTAAAATAACAAACTTCGCAGAGAATAAACAGAGGTCAATGCGACATTGTCAACCTGCCTTCACATAAGCGCCAATTAAGGTGACAAAGTTGGGAGTATCATTACGAAGCGTAAGATAATTATCGGTCGATATCGATGTAGAAGTAAAGAAGTGACTAGAGGAAGTGAAAAAAGGATGCTCAAATGACTAATGACAGAAGGGAGTGGAGAAAGGACAAATGAATGACAGGATAGGACGTTCATTTCGTCATACTTTCTTATCTGGGAGATCCAGAACAAAGGACTGTCTGGTCACGCTATCAGCAGGTTTACTCCGCGTGTCCCATCCATCACCAGCGTCTCTTCCCATCTCTTGTTCCACTAGCACGTCTGGTTATTCTCATAAGTTTGACATTAATAGTCCTGTCGTGCTATTTCAATTCTTAAATTCTGATCAAGCCCCTATTTAAGAAAGTGTGAAGCTTTTTTTTTATTTTGGTTGTTATTTTCAGTGTTTCAGAGCCATACATTATAAATGATGCGCCCTAATAAAACCGACTAGGTTGAACGGGACGCGCCTCGCCAAAACGAGGCAAAATTTTATTTTAAAAAAAATTTGAGTTGAACATTCGGATGTTTGTGTTGGATTTGATTAAAGCAGAATATACAGTGATCCAGTACTCTTTTACGGAAGTAAATAATATACAGCAGCGAAACGATTGCTAAGCTTTTGTAAACCGCTGGATATGTGATTTCTTAGAAGAGTGATGAAAAAATAATCATAATAAAATAAGAAATCTACTTAACAATAAGAAGGTAAAAATAAGACTATAAATATGTATTGAACATGTTATGGGACGAGGGAAAAATTGAACACATTATAACAAAGGGAAAAAGCGAGAGAACGGACAAAGGAAGATAGAGGGAGAGAAAGTGTTAGATGGACTGGTATTTTTTTTTTTAAGTGTTTGTTTTCTTTTGGCGAAACACGCCTTTTCAACTTAAACAGAAGTCCGTCGGTTATGTCAGAGCGCATTTCACTAACAGTAAGGGACATGGTCCGCAACTAGGCGATACGTCATGGCCTGGAAACCCAGGCCCTGGAGACCCGAGTGAAACAGTCCCAGTTGCAATTGTTTGGCCATGTCTGCAGAATGGAAGAAGGTCGGCTACCATGACAGATATGGGAAACCAAAAGCCAGGGATCCAGACCTCCAGGACGACCAAAAGTTCCCTGGGAGGGCAACACCAGACAATCTCTGAAGCACCGAGGACTGAACTGGAACCAGGTCTAAAGGAAGACAGCTGATAGGATAGCCTGGCGCTTTTTCTCTGTCTACCATTTGTACCCCAAGGTAGATGAGGTGTCTACCTTTTGTATCCCAAGGTAGAAGATGTATCTACCCTTTGCACCCCAAGGTAAAAGAGGTGTCTCCCTTTGCACCACAAGGTAGAAGAGGAACGCCTAAGTAATAAGTAATACGTAACATTTAAACAAATAAAGAGAAGAAACCCGAGGCCTGTAAACAGTAAATAAATAAATATTACAGACATAAAGGCCTGAAACATACCTTTATGTGAGTAATAAGTAAGCATGGTTTTTTTTTTACGAGAGAGAGAGACAGACAGACAGACAGAAGGAGAAAGAGAACTCTAAGCACCAGTGAAGCGTTGGTTTGGTTTTTAAGGACTATCTTCATTGCATACAGACAACTCCATAAGTGCTTCGAACTCCTCCCTTAGATCACACAAGAATGATCTCAGCACAGTGCATGAACTCCGTAGCATCAGTGAGGGTCCTAATGTTTGTCCCCATGAATCACTCATTCTATAAATAAGCGTTGATAAATACTAAGCCCTGAAAAGGACTACTAGTGTCTATCAGTTAACATGATGAAGCCATAATAAGGACTAGTCCTGAAAATGATTG
Organism: Oreohelix idahoensis; assembly: GCA_024509875.1. Classification (NCBI taxonomy): domain Eukaryota; kingdom Metazoa; phylum Mollusca; class Gastropoda; order Stylommatophora; family Oreohelicidae; genus Oreohelix; species Oreohelix idahoensis. Next base: position 47,874 of record JAMPIV010021657.1, on the reverse strand, counting down.
CTAGCTACTCTGGCACCTAGATGAACTTACAACCTCGTACTCGAGGAAACTACTAGAATACAGTAAATGAGGTAGTGCCTTTAATAGAGACGGAGTTATGAAGAGACAACACATGCACTAGATAGAAGGGAGAATATGAGCATGTTTGGAATTGCCTGCCCTTTAATCTGAGTAGTCTACTCTGGTTTCTTTCTACTTTTGTCTACTCCCACTTTCCTGTCATTTTTGCTATTTATAGCTTATATTAGGTTTAGGTTTTTTAACCCCGCACTTGAAAACTGGTGTTTCTCTCTTTGATTCTGTCAATCTCGAAGAGACAAGTTAGGCCCACCTCTTTGCACGTGCAATAAGCGGTATTCTGTCTAAATCTTTTATTTAGGGATTCATGGGGAAATCAGAGTCCCCCGGACCCTTTGATATGGGAAACACGGGGAGCGCTCTGTCTTTTTATTTCTGCCATCCGCGGACGAACGAGCGTGCTGCTGTTACGTCTAGTTTCTCGTTTCTCGACGCAGCCGGAGCATCGCCCCGGTAAGTCTGTCGTCCGGAGTTGTTTGATCTAGAACACATGCAGAACCCCCCCCCCCCCCCCCGCTACGCCACCTGCAGGCTCTACCTCTATATAATAGGGCAAGTCTCTATCTCTCGTCACCATAGTCTCTTAAGGATTCCTTGCTGCCTTGGAAATCGTTATAAGGTTGATAGCCTGTAACCAGATTTGTAGTGCGGAAATTGAATTCCTTTGCTCGGTAAGCACATCTCAATTTGTTTTTGGTTCTAAGTTAATTTATTGGGTTTCTAGCTTAAACAATATAGAGACAAGGCCCGTGTTACTTTTACATTATCTTTAATATATATATTTAATTTTTAAAGTGAAGTCTACTTATTTGGGAGCCGAGTTACTTTATAATATATCTAATACTTTAGGTAAAGTAATTTTTGTGTGTGACCTGGGATTTCTAATTTTTGGTAAGCAAACTACCAATTTTAGCTCCGCTTAAAAAGTACGGCCAAGACAGAGACATATCTTATAAGACAGATAGTCTAATGTATATCATTTTGTCAATTTGTTTTACATTTGAATAGGTGTATAATTTCTTCTGTAAAGAGTTTTTTTTTTTTTTTTTTTGGCTATCCGTTTTGCTACTATGGTGTATTGTCACGTGAAAGATAATTTATTTTACCATCTTGTCCATAATTTGATTACTCCTTTAAATGTTCTGTTTTCCGAGACATTTTGTATTTTCTTTTTCTTTCCTTTTCTACCTTTGTGGCCAAACTTTCTCACCCTCTCAAACCCCACCCGAGGTTGTTTACGCTGGCCAGCTGCGGTCAGCTAACGCTAGACGTAATGTTATCTAAACGCACCTGTTCGACCAGAGAAACATTTCTCGGGTCCGCTTTAAGTGTTAGAACGAGCCAAGACGGTTTCTGTGAAAGAAACGGTTCGTTAGCGGCGGGTACCCTCTGTGGTCCCAACAGGGGAATTTCTCTGGTCGCTTTAAAACGTTTGATGACGAGCGGCTGGTACCCTTTGAGGCCTGGGGAACTTTCACACGATTTCTTTTGTCTTACTCTATTACGCATTACGCCAATACATCTGTAGAATCAGGTTAGGCAGGTCCGGGGGGGGGGGGGGGGGCGTCCTTTGTAAGCTATAAGATTTGAAATTTTACTACGTCAAACACACTCGTAGAAGATTCCTGGCCCGAGATAGACCATCATGAGAATTAGGCAGACTTTAACAGAACAAAATGTTAAGGCCTTTCTCTTGGCATTTTCTCGGGGTGAGTAAACATATCTTATAATTATTATATTAGATTCATGTTAGCTTTTATATATATCTGTTAGGGAAGTGAATTCATTTCTGAGGACTTCTCCTAGTAATTTATTCAGTGATAAGGTAGCGCTGTCTACGGCCTATTAAGTGGTGCTTAAACTGTTACGGTTTATCATGGGTTAAATGTTAAACTTATAATAACAGATATTAGGCGTAGAATCAGTCCACGAATGCTTACCATTGGGTTAAGAGTCAGCAAAATGAACTGTCATTTCTGTAAGATAATGTCAGGTGTGGATTGTTCACTTTAAAACTGAATAGTGAGATGCAGGTAATAACTCTGGATTATAGGAAATAGTCACTTATTCCTTTTTGATAGATATTTTTAGTGGCAAGGGAGAATCATTTTATGCTTACTTGTGTGGCTAGGCACTAGTCTATAACTTTCACAGAAAGTAGTCACCAGGCATAGATATAATTATATCTTATGATTCAGCCACAATTGTATTATTATAGCAAGAACATTGCATTCTCTTTGTACTCATTGTGTGGAATATTAATATATTTTCCCAAAGGGACATATTACTTATTTTGTAATGTCACATGCTGTAATCTGTTTATGTAAATTCATTTAATGTTGTAAGATGAATAAGCATATCCATTTAACTGAAACTACTGGTTAGGTTTCCTGTATATTGAGATTGGGAGAAGAGGAGTAGATTGTTGCTGTCAGAACAGTTACTGACAGGTACCTGGGTGTGCAAAAGATATTAAGTCTATGCGGGTGCGTGTTGATAATTGATATTTTTAAGGAACAGGAGACATGGTTAAAGACAGCCCTAAACTATCATAGCAATAACTACAATAAATTTAATCCCATAGTGGAGCGAAACTTTCTGTATAAAGTTAGTGTGATTTATTATTTGCTTGATGTAAAAGGGTGTCTCTTTTCGGTCTCAGTTTCAGGGGGATACCGAATTGCTAGTCTAGTTTCCAGTCAGACGAAGAATGTCACCGTCTCTTCGATCTAGAGGGATTCTGAGGATATCTAGCCCCCACGAGTGTCACAGCCATACCTGGAACAACAACCTTTTGTCAACGCCATTTCCCTCTCACGGGAGTTCAGCTCACGCATTGTGAAATGAGCCAACGCAACAATCTGAAACGTCTATGGCAGTAGTAGTTTCCTACTCGCCTATTGGATTACCAGTCAGGGCATTGCGGCTTCCAAAATCTCAAAACCGCCCAGCATGCCTATAGCAGAATTCCATATCACCCGCCTTTTTTGTGCCTAAACGAGGCACTCAGCCAAACCACAGTCAACCAGCCAAAACCGGATTTAAAGCCAATTCTAGCGCCGGATAAGCACGCCTTGGGATCAATTGTCCTCACGTGACTTCGTCCCATTCGCACTTAGGAGCGGCCAGCAAAGATATACAAAGCCGCCTTGGGATCAATTGCCTCGGACACTCAGGCCAAAACCAACAGTCTTCCCGCGGATGCCCCTCACGGCAAAGATTAGTGTCACCAATGTTTAGCACCAACAAGGAAAGTTTTTACAGGCCAAGTCCATCACCCATGGAGTATATCTTTACGTAAAAAGACACTTTCCGGAGCTATTACATTTGGTCCCACGTAAGCGGACGGACTAACACGCAGCTTATTCATTTTGGTAAACCAGAGGTAAATACAGAGTTCCAGCCCCTCGCGCAATTAGGGGTCACCAAAGATAGCGCCTACATTGGATTTACAGGTCAAGTCCATCACCCATGGAGTATATCTTTACGTAAAGACATTGGAGCTATCCCATTTGGTCCCACGAAAGCGGACGGACATGCTGTTGCTCAGTTTGGTTTATTTGGTCAGCAGGAGATAGACAGTCTTCCAGTTCCCATCGCGAAATCAGGGATGCCACCAACAATAGCGACTACAGTGGATTTATACAGGTCAAGTCCATTACCCATGGAGTATATCTTTACGTAAAAAAGACACTGTCTGAAGCATTGTACTTGGTCCCACGAAAACGGACAGACTGTCAGACAGTTTATTTATCTCTTTGTGTTCTACAGGTTTTATGAATGGTGATCTGTGTGTGTGGTTGTTGGCGTATATGATTGTTGGTGTATATGATTATTGATGAATATTTGATTATTGAGGTAATTTTATGTTGTTGTGATGATATGCATTATTTTCATGCTTTTCTTCTTTAATAAATTTTACACATTTATTAATGCGCTGTTCACGACCTTTCCATCCATATTTGTATTTTTAGCTCTTTACTATAATCTCTATGTATGATAAGAGAAAAGAGAGAGAGCAGGAGGTGCTGAGACAGACATAAGTGAGTTGAGGCTTGGAGAGAGAGATCATTTTGAATAAATCTTCTTCCAGGTTGTCTCAAGTCCATCTCCTATTTACACCTTATCTAAAGTGTAATCTATAACTCTGTCAGTCCACTATCCCTTGTCGATTTCACTACAGTTGTCCAACTCGACAAATACTCTACACTCTAACTCAACCACGACATGTATCATCGTAACATTAGTTTTATAACGCGTCCAGTATAGTTCCTATTAGATAAATTATCACCTCCGAAAACGGCGAGTATATGCCTGAATGGCGAGGGACACTTGTCTCTGTACAAGAAAATAGGATACTCACGTAAAAATCAATGTCAGGTTAGACATTAAAAAATAATAACCTGAGATTTCGCCTCGAGTATTAGCGGGCGTACGGAAAAAAAAAAAAAAAAAAAAAAAAGATAAATTATCGCAGGGCCACTTTTATTTATCTATTCGCGTTTGAATGGCCAACCCTGGGTTGCCTTCTTTTTCTTCTGCGTTCGGTTTGTAGTCATGCTAAATCTGCAGGCCTGTCGCCAGTACGAAGTCCACAGTCTTTACCAGGTCGGCGCGGCAGCCCCATAGCGTCTGCTGGAGCTCATCACCCTTTGGCCAGGTCGCACGTCGCGATTCATCATGGGTTGGACAGTTCTGGAGAGTGTGTTCTGGGGTCTGGATTCCAGTTCCACATGGGCATTCATTCGTGTGGGATATCCTGAGGCGATAGAGATGTCCAAGTAATCTGCAGTGACCAGTTCTCAGGCGGAAAATTGTGGTCTGTTGATGTCTGTTTAAATGGTGGATTGGGTCATCTCTGCTGTATATATATCCCCTTCCTCCTTCCACTGATTTTTGTACTTGTTGTGGATGATGGTTTTTGCTTCCCGATAGGGCAATGGGTGGCTGTATTGTTCAATTTTACTGCCACTTCTTGATAGAGCATCTGCTTTCTCATTACCAGCAATTCCACAATGGGAGGGTAACCACTGAAGGGCAATGGTTGATGACCTTTGGATGATATTAAGCTCAGATTTGATCTCATTCATCATGTTATCATTTCTGGTGTTTTGTATTGATTCCAGTAATGATCTGCAGTCAGTCTTCTTCTTCTTCTTCTTCTTCGTTCGCCCTGAAAAGGACGGTGGTTGCGTTGTGTCTGTTTACAACGTAGCTGTGATATCTGCACCTTTTGGTCGACACATCCGACTTCTGCACGGCATTTTTTAGGACCGGGTTTGCCTTCCCATTGCGATCCGTGCTCGCTCAGCCAGCCTGCATTGCTGCATACTGTTTCCAGGACCACTACGTGGAGGTGGAGCACGGTCTTGACCATCTCTGGTTCGCTAGTCCTGACGCAGGCAGTCAAACTATGAGTCGCTGACTGCGGTCTCTATTGCTGCGTCTTGAGGTCCCATCTGCAGTCAGTGAAGATTACTATCTTAGCTGGTGGCTGCTGTTCAGGTCTGGTGAGGATCTTCAAGGCTTGCAGTAGTGCCATAACTTCTGCCCTAAAATTGGAGGAGATCTTTCCAGTTGGGAAGGCCTTTCGGATGATCTTTCCATTTAGGAATCTTATAAAAATGCCTCCTCCACCGTTCTTTACTGCCCCCTCAGCGGATCCATCTGTGTATGCGTGTGTCCACTCCTTCGGGTTGTACTTTTCTTCAATCATTTCTTGAGCCAAAGTTTTTAGTTGTTGAGGGGTCTGGTGGCCTTTCTTTTTTATTTCAGGGACTTCTGTGATGATAGCTAGATTTCCATGGCAGTCGTCTGGCTCCTCGTAATCAATTAACATTTCAATCTCAGTATATCGGTTTGGGAGGAGGTCTTCATGGCATCGATGCAGATGTTTGGAGATGTTTAAAGAAGCTTTATTTATCACTTGCAGTGAGTGTTTGGATTTTTTTTACAATTTTTTTATATTTAGCCTTTTTTGTCAAAATTGCAATGTGTGTAAGTAAATTAAGTGTACAATTATTTAAATAAATGGTGGGATATGGAGTTTGGGCTATGCATTAGATGGACTTGGCATTCGTTTAGAAATTCAAATATCTTATTGCTTCTCACTGTGAGTGAATACCTTTTCCTCACCCTGGGTTGCCTAAAATATAAGTGTGCGATTGTGTGTAGACGCAGTGTCAATTAGACTCGCGCGCGCGGAGAGCGTTCTCGCATGGTGGGGCTACCTGTGCGAATAGTACATCCAGAGCGAAGGGGTAGGGTATGGCGAGTTGTGATTTTGTGAAAGAAGACGGGGGAGGGGGTGAGTGTTTTAATCGAGTGAAAGAACGTGTTTTGTTAGAGATGGATGTAGACTGGTTGTAAATATTTTTTAGACTTGTATATTTCAGAGTGGTCAACCTGCAAACTGTGCTCTATGGTCGGGCCCTAAGCATCACTGCAGAATTATATACTGAGCATTTATACTAACATGCCCTTGAAGATCACTACTGCTCTAGATATATTTACCTCCAGCTAATATAGATCACACGGCAGACCAATCGTTCTGTCCGCGTTCAGCCTACAAGGTGGTTACCGTAGATTACTTACCCACCGCCTATTGCCAATTGTCAGTGTCTACGAGCGGTTGCCGTTGCCCTCCACGCTTTGGGGCAACATTGTCGGACCCATTTAGGTCCCGTCAAAGTGGATAATACTAACGCACCCGCCAAGAAGAAATCAACGATTTCCAGCGCCCAGTGCCTGTGTGTTCCACTCTTCATTATCCTTTATCAGAGGTATACTACTGGACAAAAGTTAAGGGCCGCCATTCAGTTTAGACAAGGTTTATATAATTCTTCGTGAGCAGGGTCGATTTTCCAAATGTCCGGTAGCTTGAAATCTCTCAAGAGGTCTCTGAATGGTAGAGTGGGACACTGCTAAACGTCTTGCAACATGACGAACAGATTGACCATCCTGAATCCATGCCATGGCTCGACCACGGTCTACAGTGCTGAGACTTCTCCTTGGTGGCATGGCTAATGCAGTGATCATTTCGACCACTTGTCATACTGATTTATTGCATACCAACGGTGAACACTCTTTACCGATGATCATTTTCCACGTGCATTCAAATTCAACTCACTTTTTCACCTTTTGAACTAGTGGGGCGTGTTGCAAAAACCACGAGTTTTTGCAGCAACAATGGCAATTTTCACGTGCGGGTTAAAGTGACCCATTTTTTGGATATTTGAAAAAATTAACCTAGTGCACACAGAAATGTATACACATTTCTCTGAGCTCAGTTTTAATGACATTTTCACTTGTCTTTACAGTTTGCCAATCAATTATATAAACCTTGTCTAAACTGAATGGTGGCCCTTAACTGTTGTCCAGTAGTATATATGTAAATACGAGGTAGCTTCAAAAAGTTCCCGGAATTTGTGTATTGTATAGAAATAAGTAACAATACAATTATTTACACTACGTCTCCTTCAAAATAGTTCCCTGTGGCAACTACACACTTGTGCCAACGTTCATACAGCTGTTGGAAACATTCATGGAACCCATTCTTTGACACCTCTCTCAGCTGCTTTGTCGCATTGGTGATAACGTCCTCAGCATCCTTGAATCTCTGCCCTTTCAGTGCCGATTTTAGGAGAGAGAACAAGAAAAAAATCAGGCGGTGCCAGGTCGGGAGAATATGGAGGATGTTCCAGGGCAGTCACATTGTGCGTTGCAAGGTACTGCTTCACCAGTAGGGATCGATGTGCTGGCGCATTGTCATGCAGCATAACCCAACTGTTTGTTCTCCATTTTTCTGGGCGTTTCCTTCTGATTGCATCTTTTAGACGACGGAGGATATCAACTTGCGATTTCTTCATTGCGGTATCACCATATGCTTTATTAAGCAAGGTTACTGTCTCAGAGGGTGACTTCTCAAGCAAAACACAAAATTTGACATTTGTACGTTGTTCAATCAAGGACATTTTCAACTCCGACGATGCTACGTACACACCACACAAACAAACTTCTGTAACTTCTGTTCGAGAGTAAATCTGAAGGTTACATCAGCCTTGTCGTTTCCTCAAGGTCACTACCAACTTATAAAACTATAATCTCCATGACATAATCACTCAGTCAAACATGAGTTGACTATTCCGGGAACTTTTTGAAGCTACCTCGTATATGCCTCAGATCGTTCTTTTTGGATGACTAGTTTGTCAGCTGTAATTCACTGATTCGCCCGTGGAGTACCTATCTCAGTCAGTGAGCGAAAATCGTCTCAGCCTTATTGCATTAAATATTGCATTCGCATATTTGTGGTGGCCACCCGCAACCTAAAAGTGTTATTCCGTAGGATTTATTTAGCTGTTCCAGAGAGAGCTTATCTCCATAGCCTTAGTCACCCAAACTTAGGTTTAACTGTGCGTGTTGTTTCCTAGAGGAGTGGAGATTACCTGACAAGCTTTAGTGACCTTAGAGGACTGGCCGCTTTCATTGTTCGAGAGCTGGAGGCCTCACCCCTTTTAGAAAACTTTAGTTTTATTTGTGTCAGGAAGAGTACGGGTGGAGTTGTGAAGTGAGGCGATTATGCTTGTGTGTGATTGAGTGAAGCCTGTTGTCATTCGTCCTTGTCGTTATTAATGTGATAACTTCACTAAGAACGGGCAAGGGATTGACGTAGTAAAAGTCAGTCGTAGGAGGCTGGAGAAATAGTCTTCTTACTCTCCAGAAGTCAGATCTCTTCTCATAATTTTCACTAGTGACTCTATTTTTATCTACTTTCACATTTTCACATTCATAAGCTGTCTGAAAGACATAATCTATTCACAATTATCCTACCTACGACAGGTAGGTAACACATTGTTCAGTAATATATTGATAAACATGATTGCGCAGAATTTGATCAATCACACGCAGAATTCAGTCAAGGACATGTAGAAAGCAATGAAGCACCCGTAGAATTCGATCAAGTACATGCAGAATTCCATCAGGCTCTAGTAGAATTTGATCGAACACACACAGACACACACACACAGAATTTGATCAAGAACACGTAGCATTTGATCAAGCACACACACAGAGAATTTGATCAAACACACGGAGAATTTGATCTGCACACACATAATTTGATCAAGCACAAACAGAACTTAATCAAGCACACACAGAATTAAATCAAGCACATGTAGAATTCAATCAAGTACACGCATACTTTGATCACGTACACAGAGAATTCGGTCAAGCACACACTCAATTCGATCTAGTATGCATCGTTTTTGTTAGAGCATTCAGATTAAATACATTTGCGATATTTATTTATTAACTGTTGCGGGCTCTCCAACTAAATGAACCAAAATGAACCGTCATCAAATATTCAGGTTTTATTTCAAAAGGTGTCGATTTCAATCAACAGTGACAGGCAATCAGCCGCGTAATGCTATCGAGTGTGTAAATTACTTCAAATATTAATCTGTGGGGGTGTACTTTCCTAGGGGGAGGTGCAGAGGATGGGGAGGGAAGTGGGTATGAAGCTCCTCTCAGTTCATTTGTTGCTATTTTATTTTCTTCCAGGATAAAATTCTAAAGCTGTGTAATCAAACTATAACCGGTACACGTATTTCTAGTTCGTGTACTGTGGTGATGCACAGTGGTTTTTTAAAATACTTTTGAATAAGTAAAATTGCCGTTAGGTATTGGTGCTTTTGAATTTAAATCCCGTCTTATGACGGGTTTTTACACTTGTATTATAATAACTGGGGCTGGTTGAAAACGTTATATAAAAATATACATAAACTGGCTTATTAAAAGTATGCTATTTAAATCATTTTAACATCAAAAATTTTACTTCCCATACATTAATTAGTGTTGTTAAAATTTTATTTTTCTGTGGACATTTTCTTTTTTAACAGTTCAGTAATTATGGAATTGAGAGCATGCACTTCTTTGGTGGGATCCACAGTGAACATGCTTCTGCCTTTTATCCTTTGGCTTTCCATCAATAAAAAAAGCATGTCACGTTTGTATTGTGACCAATCAAGGAAGTTGAGGGGAACTGCGGTAAGACGTGGAGTACAATGATGGGTTTGAAAAAAAATCGAAATCACCTTATTGTGACCAAGCGCCGCAAAGAAATATATTGTATAATCACTTAAAGTTCAACGAAATTCTAAATTTCTTGATTGTTCAAAAAATCTGATCCCTTTCGCGTGTGCCAACAACTGCATGAATCCTTCACTGATGGTACTTTCAACAAACGTCAGATTATTAAATTGAAGAACGCACTTAGCGCAGTCAGTTCGAATCCCCTTATCATGTCGTGTCTGTGATTCACCATCACTGAGTGTTAGCTCTTGGCGATGTGCCTCGTTATCAATTAAATACTGAACAAGAGCTCGCACATCGCCCCATGTTGGTACACCAAGTAAGGTCATCAATGAAAAACAAGTGAAATACTGTAATTGTTTATATATTCTTAAATGACCGCCTCCTATACCTTTTAACGAATCGAAGAGGAAATCTGGACAAATTAGAGTTTAAAAAAACAAAAACAACAATTACCCTATCGCTCAATCGTGATTTGGAAAAGAGGACAAATCCGGGGAAAAGAGGATATTTGGTCACCCTAGCATTAGACCCTGTTCTAATGGATGTTGCGGTACTTACTGTTGCTCCTGTTAAGCTATACTGTTCAAAAAAAGAAACGCAACATTTTTGGTGTTACTTTTATAAAAGATATTCGCTGATTATACATCAGTCAACCTATCGACTGCGTCCATCTGGTCATTAACTTCTCGTGGTTACCTGAATTGTACTCACCTCATGATTCGTGAGGTCATGAAAGAGGTCAAGGTCAAAACAACATTTTTGACAATAACTCGTGACAGGTTCATGAGAATCCCGTGAAACTTACTGAACACAAAACACTCTGACCATATTATTGAATGCCTTTAAAAGATTGACGCTCCTCGAATAAATTCATTTGAAAATTCAAAGCGCAAGTATGGCTCATCTCACTACAGAACAACGACTCATCATCATTGGACGTTTACAGCCTGGACAGTCACAAAGTGTAGTGGCCAGACAATTTAATGTGGTTAGAAGCACCATTAGTCGCCTTTGGAGGCGATTTCAAGAAACTGGCTCAATGGCAGACCGGCCGCGCAGTGGAAGACCCAGAGTCACAACTCCTGCCGAAGACCGCTTCATACGGCAGCGTCACCTCAGGAATCGACGTGCATCTGCGTCCTCCACAGTCCAGTCAATGTCAGCAGCTCGTCGAATTTCAGATCAAACGGTCAGGAGTTATTGTCAACATTTTTGTTTTGACCTTGACCTCTTTCATGACCTCACGAATCATGAGGTGAGTACAATTCAGGTAACCACGAGAAGTTAATGACCAGGTGGACACAGTCGATAGGTTGACTGATGTCCAATCAGCGAATATCTTTTATAAAAGTAACACCAAAAATGTTGCGTTTCTTTTTTTGAACAGTATAGTTTCCTTTATTATCCCAGTGTTGTATCTGATGGTGCGTAATGGGAATCCTGGCTCTTTTACTCCCACGATATTACATGTTCTCTCGTTTCTTTTAACACTTTTCTTTATGTCAAGATTCTCCTCAATCCTTACGGATTTCTTTCTTCTTTTACATTTGGATTCTTATAATCATGACGTGTAACCCCGAATGGGTTGCTGTATTAAATACTTTTATCAAGAAAAGTACACAAACACAGCAGTGAATTTCTCCGCGGGTTAAAACACGTTCAGCTGGGTCGCATGTTTTTTTTTTTTTTTTTTTTTTTTTGCGTTAACATGCTTTGTACTCAGTAGCGCAAAGCTTGGTCACCTCGTGAAAAATTGTGTGTGAGTTAACACGATTTCGCGTTTTAGTGATTTTAATTCCATATTTATCTACCGCGTATGAACACATTCGCTCATTACAGACACGCAAACAGACAATACCGTAGTTTTCTGTGTTGGTATGTTTGTATGAAACGGAATGCAGATCAGCGCTACATTTCGATGACCTATGCGTTACTCTATGCTTTCAAAATTAACCTCAAGAATACGCTAGAATCATCCCATCCTAACTAACATAATTACAGATGTATGTTACGTCGGTCGGTCTCACTCAAAATAGTAACTCGCGCCAGAAAAAAATGTGCGCAACGCACGGTGTGCAACATGAGCGGCGTGGGTGTTATATAAAACAAATACTTAGATTTTTTAAAAATTCTTTCACGAAATTAGTAGCGCTCGACAAAGAAAAAGTGCAAAAAAATTGGTGTGCATGAGCCCTCGCCCGATGTACAAATCATGAAAACTTGAAAGTTTTTGTTAAAACCACTTATTCTCAGGGAACACTCTTTGAAAACAATCCACGCATTTTCACACGAAATATTGTCATCAAAGAACTTTTAAATTGAATCTAAAATAACATAATTCTCGCCGTGTGTACGTTGGTCACAGCTGAGGAATGCAACCGTGTTGAAAAATTGTATTGCTTCCATTATATATACTCTCCCGAAAATAGTTACAATCAACCAAGAAAAGCGTTCAAATGACGGTGTTCATGAACAGTTTGATTACACTGTATAATGGAAAGAAACCAAAAACACTCTAAGAATGTACTTTTATCTGTTCATCCGTGAACGGAGACATCACACTATAATTAAAAACCCGTCAAATTTGACGGGTTATTGCTAATTTCCAGTATAAGGTAGTGTGCTCAAGCTATAGTAAGTTGTAAGTTGAATTTCGATTATAGGAATGTAGTGTTGTATAACTATTTAAAACATGTTACGGTTAAAGTTTGTTTATGAATTTCTGTGGTCCCTGACCGAAAGCATTAATAGCCACCTAGTTATCGTAATTTATTAATTTTAATATTTTCCTTTCTGTATGTGAGGAATTTCTTGCTTGTTCTTTCCTCAGTTTATGGTCTACAACAGGGTTCAGAAAGAACAGAAGATGTGCCGATCATATATTCACCCTGAGGAACATTATAGAACAGTGCTCGGAATGGCAGAGTCAGCTATACATTAACTTTGTTGATTTTGACAAGGCTCTTGACAGTATACACAGGAGCGGCCTAAGAAACATACCGAGGGCTTATGGAATTCCCAGCTGTATTGTTTCCATCATAAAAAAACCTCTATGCTAACTTTACATGCAGTTTTGGGTTGAACAAAGTAACTTTTGGGATGAAGACAGGGATGCCCCTTATCAACTACTTTATTTTTGACAGTCATAGACTGGGTGATACGCCAGGCAACAGAGGACAGTTCAAGAGGAATAGATGGACAACGTTTTCTACACTGGAAGATCTGGACTATGCAGATGACATTGCACTACTCGCACATTCACATCAACACATCCAAGAAAAATAAAACAGATAGACTGAATAAGTATAGCCAGCAGGTGGGTCTGAACATCAGTCTAAAGAAGACAGAGGTCATGACGCTCAATGTCGGCAGTCCTGGTCCTATAACAATAAGGAACCAGAAGCTAGAACAGAAGGACGCATTTACATACCTAGGATGCATTGTAAGTAACACCAGACGGTGGAACAAGCAAAGACATCAAGAACATAATGAATAAAGCGAGAACAGCCTTTGCTAGTCTCAACAACATCTGGAAGTCTTCCCAGTACAGCACAAACACCAAATTAAGATTATATGAGAGCTGTGTACTTTCTGTGCTTCTCTATGGTGCGGAATGCTGGAGAGTAACAGAGAAAGAAATGTCGAAACTGTCCTCTTTCCACACAACCTGCCTAAGGAAAATTCTCCGAATCTTTTGGCCGAATACTGTCACTAACCCAGAACTACTTACTCGTGTAACCAAGAGGACATGCACATTTTCAAAGCTAGCAGACGCTGGAGTTGGGTTGACCACGTCCTCAGAAGAGACCCCGATGCCATCACAGGAACAGCTATGCTATGGACCCCAGAAGGAAAGTGAAAGAGAGTCCGACCAAAAAACAACTTGGCGGAGAACTGCGGAGACCGAGATGCGAAGAATGAACCAGAGCTGGGGCACTGTGCGAAGGATGACCGCCGACCGAACAAAGTGGAAGCAGTTTGTTGCTGCCCTACAAGACGCCACCAGGCGTGATGACCACTGACTTCTTTGGCAGTCGGCGGCTAAGGATCGAAGAAGAAGAATGTGAGGAATTTAATTCATCATCCCCTTTCAACTCCCCAAGGAGAAAGCACATATAGCCGTCATCAGTACCATTCATGGAAAAACTTGATGGAGATATAAATAGCCTCTTGCTGACCGCTGCTGTCCTTTAACATATTGACGTCCAAGTGTGTACGAATAAGAGGAGCTTCCCATGATGCATAAGGTCTTCAGCAGACTACTGACCATTTTTCCTGTCACGTGCTATCAGTTCAAGGTCTCTCCGTGTCATCTTCATCCTCTCCATACCTGTCACCAGTTCTCATCTCCGTGTATTCTGTTGGCTTCCTCAACCTATCTTACTATAGGAATTCCAGACCAAAGACTGTCTGGTAATTCTGTCAACAGGTTTTCTGTGTCCTATCCATCCCCTGCGTCTTCTTCTCATCTCATGTTCCACGGCTCTTGTCTGGTTCTTGCCATCAGTTCCACATTCGTGACTTGTCATACCGTACGCAAGCATCCATTTCTGAAACATTGTGATGAATTGGCAAGCAATAAAATCCCTGCTGTAACATGTTATGTATGTCTTGATTGGTTCGCTGATTAATTTGGGGCGGACCGAGGTGTGACATTAAGGTCACTGTTACGGAGGGGGGGGGGGGGGGGGAATGAGACTGCAGAAAGGTTAATAACCCCTGAATAAAACAGCTACACTATTAAAGTATGTTAATTTACTTTTCTATTTCATAATACAGGATTTACACGACAATTTTACAGTGTTTCGGATACCATAGATACCCAGCAAAAAGAAGTTCTAAACATAACAAGCTGTATTTAAAAGGAACGAAACAAAGAAGTATGCGAGAAGCTAATATTACATTTCCTGGTGACAACTAAAAAAAAAAAATTACGAGAAGTATTATAAAAAAAACAATACTAAAAGCACAATAAAGATTCAAAGGTGATTTAATGCACAACTATCCCACCCAGCCCTCAATGACAAACCAAATATTTTCGTTCATGACTGCTTATTTCAGTATTCACAGCTAACCTGTATATCTAGAGGCCGTTCAGCCATCCGTCACCAGGTTGACGCGCCGGGTACGAAGAAAGGTTCGTTCCACCAATGTGGTGGGTTTGATGTTAATACAGTTTGTTGTAAAGAAATCTTAGTGTACTTGAATGAGGTCAGCTGTGAAGGTCCCTGAAGATAATAAATATTAGAGTAAATTTCCAGGGAACCTTTCTACTACCACCACTATGATCTCATTCAGACTTATTCTAGATTGACTGTAAGATGACTACGTTTGGTGTCTAGGGTTATGAAATGTTAGTGTAAGGTTGCATTAACCAACTAAACATATAAACAATTACACAAATTATTTTATTATCTAATACAACACAACAGTACCACGACAATCACATACGAACTACACTTTAAAAGACTATCTTTAGTAAGTCAGTGGTTGAAAGTTCGGTAAAGTTAATGTTTTTCAATTTATTGTCCTGAATCTAATTTATTTGGAATCAGGACTGTCAATCAAAAGTGAAATCATAGAAATTAATTACATCAATCAATTTATACAATGGATCTTCTGACCATAATACAC
Organism: Oreohelix idahoensis; assembly: GCA_024509875.1. NCBI lineage: Eukaryota > Metazoa > Mollusca > Gastropoda > Stylommatophora > Oreohelicidae > Oreohelix > Oreohelix idahoensis. The sequence continues at coordinate 32,070 of JAMPIV010021657.1, read as the reverse complement.
ATATTATTATATAAGGGTGTAGTTGTATTATCTAACTGAGGTGACTTCTAGTATACACTGGTTGATTGTTTATTATCATCATCTCTGCATGTTGTTTGTAAGTTTTTATGGACACTGATGGAATGTTTATATCACTATTCCCAATCTCTTTTCTAATATAATGTTAGTTGAGCGATCAGGTGCCGAAACATGCACCTATCTTTGTAATATGATGTAGGAATCGTCCTGCACTTCGCTGAACGACAACCTTCAGCTCCCACTTCTTCAAGAATGATGGTGGTTTACAGTTGTCTCCGAAAAAGGCAAGACTGTGGCATGAATATATCGGCCCACTGTAGTCTGGCACTAGTTATTGACAGCAACCAAAACCCTCACAGATGCAAGGAAATAACACAAGTAAACGATGACTAGGCAATAGAATATGGCACATTTTCGATCTGCCCTATGTCCAGGCTTTTCGTATGTTAGAAAATTTCTCCGCCTGCTCTCATCGATCTTGCTTTACACAAAATTTACTTGAAATGGCAGTGAACAGTCCCCGTTTCGTACCAGTATCTACTGCTTTGTCCAATGGGACCATGTTTACATTTATTTTTGAATCTATCGTTTCAAATACAACTCCCAATATGTTTCCAAGGCAAATATATTTTTAGTTTTAGGTCAACCAATCACACTTCGCCTTCCTTCAAAATCCACCCAATCAAATATCCCGTACCTTTTAATCCCATTTACCCAAAGTCGTTTTTTCAAAACATGCCATAAAAAATTACAAGCAGGCATGATCTTTACTTGACAGTCTGGTCGGGTCCACTATAGTATTATGGCTATAATTAGTTAATTAATGGACTATTTGCGTAACTATTTCCATATTCTTTGTCAACAAGTCCTAAGGTACACGAATATACAATTTATATGGGACTAGTTGGCTTGGTTCAGAAGTACACAGTTTTTTTTTCCTATGTTAGTGTTTTTATTTTTAGTCTACTACACGTTCAATTCTTTTCCATGTGCTGTCTTCTCTATTTACGTGATAATTACGTCCTTTGAAATAAGAGCTAAGGTTGTGTTTGTGATACGAGTTGTCTGCATGTTCTAACTTTTTCCTCGTATTTTGGGGAAACCCCTAAGGCAAGGCTTGCCCCTGTATTGGTATTGGCTTTTAGTTTAAAATCAATGCGAAACGAATTAGCATTTCATCTTTCCTTTCCCCTCCTCGTTCCACAATGCATTTTTAGGCACATATTTTCTTAGAACTAGGAAAAGTGATTATGTCAAGGACGAATTTGAAAAATTTGGGTACCGTTTTGTTCGGCTATTCGTTAGCAAATAATAATCTGAAGGCGTAGGCGATACCAACAGTTCTAGTAGAAAATTCTTTTATACTTTCTTATTTTGCCTTTATGCCCTATATTGTTATATATTAATTTAGATACTGTATTTAGAAATTCACTACAACCAAGTAAAACTACTACTTCTATCTTTTTTTGAACGTCTGTCGGTTTGTCCCCTACAGAAACAGAGGGCGCATTTTTTTTATTTTTTTTTTATTTTTTGTAATGAGAGTTAGACATTAATTGTATTGTTTCCCTTCACATTAATTTTGGGTCAATATATCAATAGATTTCCTATTTTAAATAAAAAAAAGGGATTCAACAAGGTCAGGGGTTGCAATTTTTTTGGTTCGTCTACTTTTAGAGTCTTCATTATTGCACAACAAGAAACATCAGATGACATTCTACTTAAAACCTCTGGAGTTGATGATCTACTAGCACTAATGATGAAATACAGAGATGATCCTACAGAAGATTTTAAGCTCAGTCAATACACACTGAAATAAAAATTGGTTACAGTTGTAGCACACGGCGATTTGCTAGCGACACTTGAGTTTTTCCTGACCACGCTATTTATAGCTATCGTGACAGAGGTCACGTGGTCAACTTCCTAACGGGGAAAAAAATGTGGCGGTGTTTACTTTTGATGTGGCTTAATTAATGCGTTTAGGCTACTTTATTATTATAAATACCGGCTTTAATTTTGAATAAAGCTAGACTAGAAATGAAATCAAAAGTAGAAAACCTGCAGAAAATGGATATCTTAGTTTTGTTTGGGTTTCATACTGTAGAGAGTAGATCTGATGGAGGGGAAATAATCCTGAAAATGTTTGGGTCGACAGATTAGATTATGGGTTTTCGTTGCTTGAAGACGTGATTGTCTTTAATGTTAGGTTAAATGGTGATAGGGGGATTCTCTCGTATGTTCGAGAAGTTTCGAAAGTTAGAAAGCGTGTGAACGCTGGTCAGTTCAATTGTGTAGAGGTATTCACTCTGAACTGTTTTGAGCTATGGGTATTTAGCTCTGGTGTTGAGCCCCGTGTATGTATGGAGACTGAGCTGTGTTTTTGAACAGCGGAGTCTCGTGACTGTTTAGGAGGGAGATGTGTGATCCCCGGCGCAGTCTGGTTGAGAGAGTTTTTGGGCATGGATCTAAGGGGTCATCCCTTGTGTGTTTTGGATAGTATTCCTGTACAGTGCTGAAGATAAGAGGCCATGATTTGTGTAGGCCATTATTTCCTGAGAGAGGATAATTTTGATATGTGAAGACATGTTGATAAGTGAGATTATTGCAAACTGCCGGGTGTGCAGTATTGTGAGTATTTTGAGAAAAGGATCCATTAACTTATATTGTTATATAATCGCGCTGAGATGAGTGAAGGCGAGATTATTGCAAACTGCCGGGTGTGCAGTCTTGTGAGAAATTGCTAGTAGGATTCATTTATAAATATCGCTGATATGAGGAGTATCTTGAAGATGCCATTTATGTTGTTAGCACGGCGATGATGTCCGTTTGCTAAAAGGATCCATTATAATATTATTATAGCGCTCATGTGAGGAGTATCTTTGAGGAGGCCATATTTACATTGTAGCACGGTGATGGTAACCGTTTGCTAAAAGCGCTGATGTGAGGTATAATATAGCGCTAATGTGAGGAGTATCTTTAAGGAGGCCATTGATATTGTAGTATCTTGATGATTCTGAGAAGTGGAGTACGTTATTATTGTGAACTGTAATTTGACTATGTATATTCGATGTTAACGTGTTGTGATGTAATAAACCGTCATTAACTGTCACCTGTAGTTTCAATGCTCCATGCCTCTGATGTGCGTACCTGTGGTGTGTGATTGTACTTATACACACTCACTACAACATTCCAAACTCGGTAAGATAACAGCAGGTGTGACAGTGGTAACTTATATGCATAGATAGCCCTGTGTGGGCGTGGCTTGAGTCTTCTCAGATTATATTGTAGAACCCGCGACCTACGTTGATCACTAGCCAGTGCGGTCAGTGTGGACTGCTAAGAATGAAACTTCTGTAAACATTTCTCCTGGTAACTTATTATCTCGGTAACAGTCGGTGATTGGAAAATAACCATTTTAACACATACGTCAAACATTAATTATTGAAACATTGAATTGCAAGTCCATATTTATTACCTTAAAATAACACACCCAATTGTCCCCAAAACACGAGAGCTAACAATTATCTCAATCATACATCACGATGGTCATGTAAAAATGAGTATGGTCATGAGTAAAACGAAATGTTCAATTTAATAAATAAAACATACACCTATTAAAGGATTTCCACTCTCTGTTAATTCTGTCACTCTCACGCAACAACTGCCATAATTTGCTCTAGCCCCAAAATTTCGCTCAATTATCATTCACACTTCCTTTGTTTTAATAGGAGGATCTGTACATTCACAGATGGAGAAATTTGTAACAAATGAGTTTCCATTATAAATTTTAATTGTGAAGTTATATTTTTAATACCGCTGGCGCGTCTTTCAATTTTGGAAAAAGTGGAATGTACAAATTCTCCTCTCATGTACCTGCTGCAGTTCTAGTGAGTCAGTTTATGTTCCAACAAAATGTTCCCTAACAGTGTGGAGAAATTGAGATCGCTTACGTTTTGTTGGCGTTCTGGTGACTGATGTTTCTCTTCTGTGTTTAATTAGTTTTTGTAGTACAATAGGCTGTCCTCTGGATTTGCATTTTATGATATTATTTTTTGCTGTTCTAGTTGTTTTTCTAACAATGGATGTGAATAGGGTTTTTTCCTCTTGTGTTAGTGGTTGTGAAGGTGGCTTAGCAAGTAACTGTTGTACTGTGATGTCGCTTTTGTAGACAGGCGAGGTGGATGTACTTGTCGTATGTATGGTAGGTGTAGATATGGCAACAAAAACTGGCATGCTAGGGTGAGTAGTGTTATCCACCTCCAAATGAATAATGGTATCGCCTTTAATGTGAGCTGACACATCAACCTCCAGTTGAACAATATCATCATTAGTGTGGGCAGGCACATCAACCTCCTGCTGTACAGTGCTATCCTGACTACAACTAACTGACTGACTACAGCTAACTGACTGACTACAACTAACTGACTGACTAGACATGGAGGGGTCAGAAAGAACATTACAGGTGATAGAGCGGCTTTTTGTTTTTAAAACACCAAAAGATGTCTTTGCAAAATAATTGCACAGTTGACATTCACTTATAGTTAAATTATGATCATAGTCTTTCCAGATGTGCTGACTGTTTCCGGATAGTAACTTGGCTGTTTCAAGACACTTCTCATTATGCCTCCTTTTTGCGTTTTGTATTGGTAAGTAACACTTCCTACAAAATATAGTCGAATGCTCTGTCGGTTTATCATCTGATACGTTAATTCCAAACACAAAGAACAGATCACTAACGTAATTCGAACAGTTCAGTGCATTCCGTTTTGAACTTTTTGTTTGGGAAGTTAATGCTCTCTTGCCACAGGCTCTGCACAGTGCACTGGCACAATTCATATGATGCAACAAAGTATATTCCATTTCGTTGTTATGTAGTATAGTTTACTTGTGTTTGTGTAAAGATAATGGAATATTTGGGAGTATCACGTCTAACACCACGCTGTAGAATGCTTTATCAAAGAATGAAAGAAAATATACAAACAGTTACTTAGAATTCTTTGGCAGCCGTCATGTGCACAGGATTGTCTACCAAAGAAGACTAATGGAACAGTCCTTATCTCACACACAATTAAAAAAAAGACATTCATATTATAAATACAAAATTAACAAGACTTGAAAGATAAATCAAAATATGTGGAAGTAATCTATCTATAGCTTTACATGTTTTCTGACGCTTATATACGTAGCTAAATATCATTATAAATGAATGAAAATGCAAAAACAGATGGTGCTTTACAAAAAGTTATTTTTTTACAACTTATTTAAGATTTGCGAGTATCAGGAATGCGTTTACAGTGATTTAAATGTTATAAAATCTGGTGACAATATGCTTGTTCTTGTAATGCCAAACTCACAAAACTGACTACCACACATTCTCAAGATATGAAACCAAAAAAAAAAAAATATGTGGAAATAATCTTTAGCTTCCCTTCGAGAAGTCTATATAATTATAAAACTCATATGAATGGGCCGAGTTTTAGATATTACATTAATAAATAGATTATTTCTGTTATGAATTTCCTCAAATGATGGCGCTGTTTTCGAAATTCAACTCTACCACCTGGGTTCATTAGTATGCAGCATTTCCACGTGGATTTTCAACACGTTGGATAATTAATATGTAGACTGTTATCTTCTGTGCATTCTGGAGATCGCATGGCCTTAAGGGGAGGTTAAACCACGCCCACGACTATCTCTAGAGCAATTGATAGCAGTTAGTTTCCTTCATCTGTGCATCCAGCAGAATGCATCGTCTAAAGGGGAGGTTAAGCCACGCCTTTTGCTTTACCTCAGAGCGGTCTGAATCAACTACCGCCTTCACCTTTCTTTATTACCGCCTGAAAAGGGCGTTGCCTAAGTCCAAACGAGAGAAGCGGCACGCGATCAAAGATCATGAGAGTCTCAGAGACGGACGAAGCAATTTCACATCTCTGTGTTAACCACAGAACCGCTCGCAAGATAGAGATGAACGGGAAAGACGAAGCGGCCAGAGAATTGGATAACCAAACGGGGACGGGCGGCGTAGAATCTCAAATTTTCCATGAGTTCTTAAAAGGTGTGAAATTTTAACGTGTCCCCCCGATCTTTCATTCCATTTCATATAAATAGAGACCATTGAAGAAGGCAAGTTTGCCAGAGATTTTAAAATTCACTAGCGTCTAGTTGAATCCTGCGAGATTTCATATGAATTGTTGGCTATATTGGAGTGAATTCTTTTCTGTGCTAAACGGTATAATATATATTAGTTTCTAGTAATCAGTGGTCTAGTTCATTCATTTTTATTTCACTGGATTTTGTGTTAATTTAAATCTATTAAATTAAACCCATCTCAAAAGTTCCAGTGGTAAATTTAATGATATATCTATTACATTATTTCCAAAGATAATAGATGCTGAATGCTTAAATTAACTTTTAAAGTCGCGAAGGAATTTGTAACTAATTAATTAAGTTATGAACTTTTCTAACGAGACCTTTGATATCATCTTGAACGGGGAAAAACTACAGAAAGTTGAAAGTTTCAATTATTTAGGCAGTAAAATGACTCAGGATGGTGACACTTACTTACTTAGTCGTTCCCCTTCTACCGTGAGGTGTAGAGGTTTGGAAGAGAGAGCGCCAGACCATTCTATCAGCTGTCTTCTTCCTGGCCTGGTTCCATTCTAGTCCTCGGTCCTTCAAAGATTGTCTAATGTTGTCCTCCCAGCGGACTCTAGGTCGTCCTGGAGGTCTGGATCCCTGGCTCTTTGTTTCCCATGCTTGTCGTGGTAGCCGATCTTCTCCCATTCTGCAGACATGGCCAAACCATCTTAGTTGGGACTGTTCTATTTGGGTCTGCAGCGGATGGGATTTTAGGCCTTGACGGATCGTCTGGTTGCGGACCATGTCTCTTCTTGTTACTTCAACCACTTTCCTCAGATACCTCATTTCTGAGGTTTGGATCTGGCTTTTGTGGGTTGTAGTCATTGCCCACGACTCGCATCCATATGTCAAGACTGGGACATGTCAAGGATGGTGACACAACAAGAGAAATCCATACTAGAATTGCTTTGGCAGCTAGCGCCTTCAATAGATTATCTAACATTTGGAAATTACGATCATTGAATATACATACCAAGCTTCGTCTGTTTAATTCAAATGTAATCTCAGTGTTAACATACGGCTGTGAGAGTTGGAAAATAACAAAATCATTGGAGAACAAGCTGAATACATTCGAGAACAAATGTCTTAGAAAACTCATGAACATCAGTTGGAAAGAATTCAAGACTAATCGACAAATAAGAGAAGACTAGGCAGAAATATGTCTCCGACTATATAAGGAAAAGACGATGGTCATATATCGGTCATGTCCTACGAATGCAAAACAACAGAATACCACTACAGGCGCTCACTTGGGTTCCTGAGGGTAAGAGGAAAAAAGGAAGACCAAAAGAAACACTCAGAAGAACAATAATAAGAGAAGGAAGAACGTTGGGCCTAAATAATGTACAAGAGCTAAGAGGAGTGGCGTCACAACGAACAACATGGAGAGCACTGGTTTCTGCCTTATGCGCCGTGTTTAGTGCTTAAAGAATTTATTATTATTATTAATTAAGTTATATATATATATATATATATATATATATATATATATATATATATATATATATATATATATATATATATATATATATATATATATATATATATATATATATATATATATGCGTGTTTTTAAGCATTAGACTCGCGAAGTGTTTTCTTAAATATCTAATTGAATACGCGAGTATATATAATAGTCATAACGGTAAATTTATCGCGCGTTAGAATGTTATTGGATTTTTGCAGTATGATTTCATGTTTTTCTATCTTTTCCTATAGAATGATCATACAACCTTTGCGTCCCAGCAATAAATTATATAGAGTCCTCCAGACTCAGTACTTAAACCTCCAGAACATTTGATGAAACATTTGTAAATTTAATCTTGTGGCGATCTTTATTTGGGATCCCGCTGCCTGAATTTATCAGAAAGAAAACAAACTAGGAAACAGTTAAATAATACTCATCAAACAAATTAAAGTCTGTAAAGATTAACTGGAGAAGAACATTGCTAGAGCTATATTTATATTATTATTCCTGCTCTACTGGGAAAGAGAGTATATGTTTTCCTGAACACTGACAGTTGATAATTTTTCTCACTGGATTTTTAAACCCCGAAGAAAAACCTACCTCACTGGTCAGTTGTGTCATCACGCTTAAGAAGTTTTACTATCAGCGGCGAAGTCAAAGAGACCACACCATCCTCACCCCTATATCTGTGACCGTGCCATCCCATAGAACTTTTTTCTAACAAAACAGAAGTACACTTAGGCTTCACCTTCCAGCGATTCTCGGGAAATTGTTGCTAAGAGCCTAAACCCGTTAAAATCTGGGGCTTGAAAACGAAGAACAGTATTCAGTTATTGAACACTTACTACTGTATGTGTAAATTTTCTATGGAGTGCCAGATTCCACGATCGGTAAATGTGTGTGAGAAATTGTGTGTTGGCCATCACGAGCGTACATGAATGAAGGAGCATTATTTGCAAACATTTTTATTTGCTTTACCTGGTAACTACCTTTTTACTGTATTCCTTGTATTGTTCCTCAAGGGGGATTTCTTAACTTCGTTTATTTCCCCTCCCTTAAATCTGTTTAGTAAAGGGAAAACATTTTGAGAACAATAGGGTTTTTTTTTAACCACCCATACCTAGTATTGTAAACCCTCTTATCAGAGTAAATTATCTATACTTCCGATAACCAAATGTCTTTTGGACTGGGTTTTTCTTCCTTTGTCTATTACAAGCGGGAAGGGGGCATATTCGATACTACCAGTCAACCCCCCCCCCCCCTGGTATTTGTATTTTTTTGTACTATGAGTATTGCCTGTAACATAATACATGTTGTGATTTTGATTTAAATGATAAGTAAACATCATAAAACTTTTCTTACTGTGTTGGAAGGCCCAAGCCCAAATTACCCATATTTGTTTATCATAGTTTGTATTCACGTAGCGTCTGTGTGTTTGAAGCACCAAATTGGCGTGTACGTGAGTGTCTGGTAACTGGCAAATAATTGTTTAGCCAGGAGAGTGTAGGAGTCTATCAAAATAAAAATATAGATTGTCGTAAGATAGGCAAATCGGAGGAGATTTTTCCCGATTTACTTAGACTGTCCTTACTCTTCCAGCACTTTTGTGAATCTACTACCTATTTCTAAACCTTTCTTTCACAGAGCCTTCACCATCATTTTTCACTCTAACGGGACCACTATTTCTAAAATCTATCCTCAAATAAAAATTTACGACAGTGCACTTGAAGAAAGATTTATTACCCGGTGTCAGAAGTCCGGTCACTGAAACTAAAAGAGCGCTCTGGTGTATGGCACAAACAGCCGTGCCTAGTAAATGAATGAAAGAAAGGGAAATATGGCATGTTTTGGAGGCGCGATGCTTTGTCTATTCTTGGAAGACGATATGGGTCAACCAATCAAAAAATAGTAGCTCGCTGAAAACCGATCGATAATGCTATGGCAGTTTACTATGGAGAATAAAACGGTACAAAGTGTAGGTTAGAATTAGGGACCGTATAAGCGTATGCAGTGTCAGAAATGAATGAAAATGGTCTCATTTTATAAAACATAACACCAATTCTATGCTTGCCAAAGGAAACATGGATGGAATGAGTACTTTAGGAGAAATGTGCTAGTAAAGGTGTTAGTAAAACAGACGATGTTGTGTTTTTCCTAATTAAAAATTTGGTATCAAGTCAATATCAGAACCAATTATGGAAAATGACACGTGGAAAGAAAGCAGAATTTACGGAGAATGGAAGGATATAACTCAAAAAGTCCTGGATAGAAAAGGTGAGCTGCACGAGGCAGAGGTTTGGAATACCACTTACACATTTTTACTCGGAGAGGCAAAAACCAGAGACTGCAACATAGTTACCATACTTTGTTCTCCGATACGGTGGATGTGAGCCTATAAAAAGAGACAGCGGAGATTTCAAACTACACATGCACATCATAAAGACAGAAGGACGGGGAATAGAGAGACGCTAGTCAAGGCTAAACCTGTACCATCTGATGCCGGGCAGCGCTGTCCCCACCAAACCAAGTAGTTTCTGAACTTTATAGTTATCCTAAGAGGGTTCACATGTGTCATCAAAATCAGAAGTCTAAGACTCAAGAACAATCATTGCATCCTGAAGAAACCCAGGAGCATCCGATATTGTCTTCAGGAATTCAGCCCTAGTCCACAACAGTGTTTGGGGGACTGGAGCAGGACTTGAATCAACATTGTGTACATTCATACTGAGGACAGGCACAGATTCGAATGTTAAGTATTCCTGTAGCCAGTTCATGCAACCAAGTGAGAGACCAGTCAATGACTGTTGATGATGAAAAGTGTAGTGTATTACGAGACTAAAGTGAAAGGAATTTTTGCTGAACTTTTCAAAATTTACTTGGAAGACTCAAGGCCGAACAGTTTTTTCAGTTTAATACTTAGATTAGAAATTCATCATCCTCCAAATGTTGTAATATACTTATCCTTTGAGTTCCATCATCCAACATTCACCATTCAGCACAAAGAAAGAAAGATAGTGTATGTCACTGCGTATTTCTAGGCTGTATTTCTAGATTGTTAGACGGTCGAAAGGCGTCCTGATAGTCATGTGATCAGCGGAAGTAACGGAGTGCGCAAGCATGGCGCGAGTATAGTCAGTGGAGATTTGACTGCTATCCATGGCGGACGCAGTTTTTGGTATGCCAGCTTCTGCTGTCTGTGATATCTAGGAGAGTGACGCGGTGCCCGCCTTTTGAACATTATGTCTAGTGTTAGCTATTACTGCTAGTAAGGATTCCAGGGAAGTTGTTATTTACTTAGCGCTGAGTTTGGCACATGCTATGTTTCTGTCGTGAATTTTCATAGTCAGTGTTACTATGTAGGTTTTTTCCCCGCGTGATGACGCGGTGTCCATTTTAGGATTGTGGTAGCCAGATTACCTGTTCTGTAGATTGATATTTGTACACGCATTCCCTGTTGTGGCACGTATATAGTCGTAATGTTGTATTTTCATCAGGCCAGGTGTGGCCATGTGTTTAATTGAATAAACGGGATATAAGCTGTTCATGAGCGTTAGTCATATGTCACCCACTGTTGTTACGTGCCTATTTGAGTGCGCGGGGTGGGTATTGGTTTTGGCTGGCGGGGGTGACGACGTATGTGTGTGTTGGGGTGTAGCAGGGGGGTGTGCCAGCATCTAGAGGTGGGATTAAAGTGTTAGAGACTATACTAGGTCCAACATTGAGAAGTGGGAGTGAAGTGTTAGAGAATTGCCTGTACTAGGTCCAACAGCGAGAGGTGGGAGTGAAGTGTTAGAGACTTGGCTATACCAGGGCCAATATCTAGAGGTGGGAGTAAAGTGTTAGAGACTATATTAGGAACAGCAGCGAGAGGTGGGAGTGAAGTGTTAGAGACTTGCCTATACTAGGTCTGGCATTGAGAGGTGGGAGTGAAGTGTTAGAGACGTCACTATACTAGGGCCAGCAGCGAGAGGTGGGAGGGAAGTGTTAGAGACCTGACTATACTAGGGCCAGCATCGAGAGGTGGGAGTGAAGTGTTAGAGACTATACTAGGAACAGCAGCGAGAGGTGGGAGTGAAGTGTTAGAGACTTGCCTATACTATGTCTAGCATTGAGAGGTGGGAGTGAACATTAGAGACGTCACTATACTAGGGCCAGCAGCGAGAGGTGGGAGGGAAGTGTTAGAGACCTGATTATACTAGGGCCAACATCGAGAGGTGGGAGTGAAGTGTTAGAGACTTGCCTATACTAGGACCAGCATCGAGAGGTGGGAGTGAAGTGTTAGAGACATGACTAGGTCCAGCAGCAAGAGGTGGGAGGGCAGTGTTAGAGACTTTACTAGGACCAGCTTTGAGAGGTGGGAGTGAAGTGTTAGAGACTATACTAGGAACAGCAGCAAGAGGTGGGAGTGAAGTGTTAGAGACTTGTCTATGTGAGTGCACGGGGTGGTATTGGTTTTGGCTGGAGGGGGTGATGACGTATGTGTGTTGGGGTGTAGCAGGCGGGTGTGTGTGTGGTTGTGTGTGTGCGCGTCTGTGGTTGTGTGTGCGTGTGTGTTTGTGTGTGTGTGTGCGTCTGGGGTTGTGTGTGTGCACGCGCGCGTCCGTGGTTGTGTGCGTGCGTGTGTGTGTGTTCGTGCGCGTGTGTGCGCACGTGTGTGTGTGTATGTGCGTGTGTGTTCGTGTGTGCGTGCGCGCGTCTGTGTGTGTGCGCGCGTGTGTGTATGTGTGTGGGCGCTCGCGTGCGTGGTTGGGCGTCTGTGTTTGTGCGTGCGCGCGTCTCTGTGTGTGCGTATGTGTGTGTGCGCGCGCGTGTGTGTGTGTGTGTGTACGCGCGGTTCTGTCTGCCTATCTGTCTATAAACTTGGTATTTATTTTACTGGTTAATTTTGTTACATGTTTAATTTATATGTTTAATTTAATTTTATTTGTTGATGTTTAAATTGTGTCTGTGTATATACCTGCCTAGGTATCTGTTTGTGTGCGCGCGTGTGTCTGCGTGCGTGCGTTTGTGCGTGTTCGTGTGTGCGCGCTCGCGCGCACAGGCGTTTGTGTGTGTGGGTGTGCGCGTGTGTGGGTGGGGTTTTGTGTGTGTGTTATGGTGTAGCAGGCAGATGTACCAGCATCAAGAGGTGGGAGTAAAGTGTTAGAGACATGACTATACTAGGGGCCAGCATCTAGAGGTGGGAGGGCAGTGTTAGAGACTTGCCTATACCAGGTCTACCAACTAGAGGTCAAAGTGAAGTGTTAGATACCTGACTAGGTCTAGCATCGAGAGGTTGGAGTGAAGTGTTAGAGACTTGACTAGGACCAGCACCGAGAGGTGGGAGTGAAGTGTTAGAGACGTCACTATACTAGGTCCAACATCTAGAGGTGGGAGTGAAGTGCTAGAGACTTGTATTACCAGGGCCAGCATCTAGAGGTGGGAGTGAGGTGTCAGAGACTTGTGTGTAGATATTTTAACTGTGTTGTTGTATTGTGTGCTAGTATTGCGTTGTTTATTCATACATCGTGTGTTACAACACATATATATTGTTCATCATAGATAATATTTTACAAATAGGTAGACATCATAGATAACAAAGAGTTTTAATTGTAATAAATATATTTTATTTTTTAAAAGAAGCCGAAATGTCAAGTTAAAGCGCTAGTCTCAGCCGCTTTGTAGGTCTCTGTTTCTTCGGGGATAGATTAAAGACAACGTCCGGGTGCTTGTCTGTGGTTGCTGCAGGGGGACAAGGGTTGATGTTAGGGCACCAACTTGGTTCTGGGAATATTGGATGATAACAAATGGAGTTGATGTACTGGTCAAACGTGTTACTGGCACAAGTAGTAGGACAGGTATCTGTGTTTGGTCCCTGTAGTCGGTCAAATTCGGCGATGATTTTGCCCTGTAAAGCCAACAAATGTTCAAACTCAGGGTGAGTCAACGTAATGCCGGTTTTGGTAGGAAACTTTAGATATGATTCACCAAAGTATTTTCGCACATGTAGTAAAGGCTGGCCTCGGTAAAAACTTACAGACGCGGCCTTAAGACCACCATCCAAAGGTTTAAGCATTTCATCACTTCTACGCATGTAGACCCAGTTGGTGAGAACGGGAGTAGTCATCTTAACCGAGGTATGAACGTGAGTGCCTGGGCGTTGGTCTCCAAAGTGTCTATTTATATGAAGGAAAACTAGTTTAATCTGGTTTTTGAAACGTGGTCAGACTTGTTGCGCGCTAGCCAGGGTCTGATTAGTTAAAAAACGAATCGATAGTTGACGCGTTGTCGATGTGAAAATTTTTTTTTTGGTGTGTGCTGGTATTTTAAGTGGAGATGGTTATCTGTAGTGTTTTAAATAGTTTTGTTAATCCATTATTTCTATAATATTGTGTATTCTTAAGCAATAACATGAGATTTTTGTGTATTTCATGAAATTTTAGGTATAGGTACACTATCCAACAGTGATCTCATCAGAACGTTGTGATGTATGTGGATGTGTTGTAGTCTTGTTGCAAACAACAAGCTGATTTAGACGTAGCTTTAACATTTTATTGGAAGGAGTTGTGCTTTTACCCTCTTACATGAACATAACAATCGGTTTGTTCCAAAACCTTCACGCAACTATGTTGCTGCTTGACTTGAGAAGAAGGACTTTTTATAAGCACTCACTACGTGAATTCCATTTTTCCTGCCCGCTATAGAATAAAAAGGAAAATATAAAAACAAAAGTAATACATGTTATAGAGGAAGATGACTAACGATCGGGGTGTGATGGTGTTGATGTTGGTTTTTGTGTTGTGTTGGCGTGTAGGTATTGAGAATATAGAGTGGGTGAGAGGTGACGTTTGTAATTATCGGAGGTAACTATGCTTTTGATGTAAAAAAATGACAGGGAATTTCCGTTGTTGGGTGAATGTAATTACATATTGAGACCGGCTCTGGGCCACGTGGTCGTTTTCTTTATTATTTATATTATATCATGAGTAATAAGTCTACTCACCCCAATGTCCATCTAGTGTTATGTAAGTGACCCCGCACACAGCCGTATTCTCCAACATAAAAAATACTGTCACACTTTGGACAATTCCAAATAGACAGTTTTATTGAACACAACGATGCTCCGTAGAAATATATGGTATATGCAGACTAGATTATGGCGGCAACTAGACAATCCCTTAGTGTTGCAGGTTGCAATCGGAACAATGTCAAGGTCATTTTCAGCCATTTGAATAAACGCAACACGCACGTGCTTTTACCACACGTTATTAAACTCGATCGATGGTCTGCGCTCGCGACGAACCCATTATGCTCTATCTATGCCTAATGTTAAATTAACACAAGAAAAGTTATTAATATTTTTTAAATATATAAATTTAAATTATGTTTAGAGATCAATAGTTAAAAGCTGACTAGGCCTACTACAAAACTAGTCCATTTGAATTAAATTTAAGTTTGTTCACGCGCGTGCTCACACATGAAAGTTCCTATATCGACTCTCGTGACGTCGACATGTTTGAAAATGAGCTGCATTTCTGACAGGCAAACGCGAGCTTACCCTCACTAGTTATGAAACCAGATCGATAGAGGGTGACGTCAGGCTAAATATAGCTATCTAGAAAAAACGTAATAAAAGTCTAACATGCAGAGTTTTTGCGTGTTGGTAGACGAAAAAGCCTATCTGCAACGGGATTTACCTTTGTAAGACTAACCCTGTTACTTATTTCTGTTCACGTCACAAGCTCAAAACACAAGAGATCAATAGTAGAAATTTATAAAAGAAACATTCCTTCGTTCGTGTCTTCGAACCCCCGCGACTTAAGGTTTCACCTTTTTCACACGGGTGACATCTGGTGATAGGTTTTATATTGTCTCCCAAGCGGGTCAAACATGCGGCGACCACGGAATTGTAGTACATTGAATAAGTGTAACTAAGTATTTGTTCCAGTTATCAAACGGTTATCTACGTTTTTGTCCTGCAATTTTCAAACTTTAGTAAACAAAACTTTATGTATAATAAAATAGTAATACAAACCTAAAAGAACATAAACTTGTTTCCGATAGTCTATATTTAGCGCTGACGTCACCCACCCTAACCGAAGCCCTTCGACTCTCTATGCTAACGGAGTTTCACGCGATCTACGATCAATGGGTATCTCGCGAAGTCTGCCCCGACCATCGCTCTGGTTTCATAACTTGCGGTAACACAGTTAGCATCACGTCGGCGGACTTAACACCCCGTGGATCACACATACCTTGTGTATATCATCAATGATAAACTCTCTCTGGGCATTGAGATTGATAGCCTCGTTAACAAAGCTGCAGCTACCTTTACCCGCCTCACATCACGTGTTTGGGGAAACGCCAAACTCACAACGAAGACCAAAGCTGCGGTATATAACACCTGCATTACCAGTACCCTTCTATTTGTTAGTGAGACCTGGACAATCTATGCTAAGCAAGAAAGAAGGCTCAATACCTGTCATCTATCGTGTCTGCGCCACCTCCTCGGCCTTTCGTGGAAAGATAAAGTGCCAAATGTTGAGGTGTTGTCACGTGCTGGCCTTCAAAGCCTGTATAGCCGGACGAGACAGGGAAGCCTACGCTGTCTTGGCCATATCCACCGCATGAAAGATGGTCGCCTTTTGAGAAATTTTTGTTGGCCAAGTGGAAGAAATATTTTGACAACGGTAAGAAATATTTGACAAGTGGAAGAAATATTTTGACAAGTGGCAGAAATATTTTGACACCGGTAAGAAATATTTGACAAGTGGAAAAAATATTTTGACAAGTGGAAGAAATTTATTTGCCAAGTAGCAGAAATATTTTGACACCGGTAAGAAATATTTGACAAGTGGAAGAAATATTTTGACAACGGTAAGAAATTTTTTTTTGCCAAGTGGAAGAAAAATTTTGACAAGTGAAAGACTTTTTTTTTTGCCAAGTGGAAGAAAATATTTTGATAAGGGGAAGAAATTTTTTTTGCCAAGTGGCAGAAATATTTTGACAACGGTAAGAAATATTTTGACAATGGTAAGAAAATATTTGACAAGTGGAAGAAATTTTTTTTGCCAAGTGGAAGAAATTTTTTGACAACAGTAAGAAATATTTTGCCAACGGTAAGAAAATATTTGACAAGGGGAAGAAATTTTTTTGCCAAGTGGAAGAAATATTTTGACAACGGTAAGAAATATTTGACAAGTGGAAGAGGTTCTTGTGCGTTTATTCACCGGTTAAATCAAATTCTGGAAATTTATTACCAAAACTGAGAACCGTACTTTTTCTTGACTGGAAAATGTTGATTTCACATTGTGATTTGGGAGGCAAGTTAAAAAAAAAAAGCGTTTCTCTTGCATTCATAGTTGACACGCTTACGACAGACCCCCCCCCAAACCCCCCCCCCCCCCGTATTTAAAAAAAAAAGTTTATAAACCAATAGAACGGAATTGAATCAGTTCTACAAGTTAACGGTACAAAGAAAACAAGGGAAATCGCTGCCGTTGCCTTCTCTAACTCAAGATCAGAATCAGGCACCCTTTTACAGCTGGTTTGACTGATGCGTGACACCTGTTCCCTTCCTCGCTGCCGTTGCCTTCTCTAACTCAAGATCAGAGTCAGGCACCCTTTTACAGCTGGTTTGACTGATGCGTGACACATGTTCCCTTCCTCGCTGCCGTTGCCTTCTCTAACTCAGGATCAGAGTCAGGTACCCATTTACAGCTGGTTATGGAGTGTTAGAGACTTCACCATACTAGGTCCAGCATCGAGAGGTGGGGAGACCAGTTTCCTTCCTCGCTGTCTTTTCCTTCCCTAACTCAAAGTTAAGTACCCATTTATAGCTAGGTAGACCCCATCTCTCGATGCTGGACCTAGTATGGTGAAGTCTCTAACACTCCATAACAGCTGTAAATGGGTACCTTACTCTGATCCTGAGTTAGAGAAGGCAACGGCAGCGAGGAAGGGAACAGGTGTCACGCATCAGTCAAACCAGCTGTAAAAGGGTACCTGCCTCTGATCTTGAGTTAGAGAAGGCAACGGCAGCGAGAAAGGAAGCAGGTGTCACGCATCAGTCAAACCAGCTGTAAAAGGGTACCTGCCTCTGATCTTGAGTTAGAGAAGGCAACGGCAGCGAGGAAGGGAACAGGTGTCACGCATCAGTCTAACCAGCTGTAAAAGGGTACCTGCCTCTGATCTTGAGTTAGAGAAGGCAACGGCAGCGAGAAAGGGAGCAGGTGTCACGCATCAGTCAAACCAGCTGTAAAAGGGTACCTGCCTCTCATCTTGAGTTAGAGAAGGCAACGGCAGCGAGGAAGGGAACAGGTGTCACGCATCAGTCTAACCAGCTGTAAAAGGGTACCTGCCTCTGATCTTGAGTTAGAGAAGGCAACGGCAGCGAGGAAGGGAACAGGCCACCCCACCTCATGAAGCTGGGACCCAGTACATCGAAGTCTATAACAACTTCACTCCCCTACGGCAGAATGTGCTACGTTACTACAACCTTACGAACGGCAGGCGTGTTTTAAAAAAAATTCTAAGCAACGGGGGAGGGGGGAGAGGACAATGACACTTTTTTCAGTCAAGAAAGAGTACGGTGATCGGTTTGGGTAATAAATATCCAGAATTTGATTTAACCGGTGAATAAACGCACAAGAACCGTGGAAGAAATATTTAAAGAAGTATTTGACAGTTGATCTATTTACCTACAGGTTGGACCCTTTGCGCAGGCCTGGGAGAAAATTTTGGGACCATCTTTGCTGCTTGGAAGAAAAGCTTTTACTAAAGTTTGAAAATTGCAGAACAAAACGTAGATACCCGTTTGATAACTGGAACAAATACTTAGTTACATTTATTTAATGTACTACATTTCCGTGGTCGCCGCATGTTTGACCCACTTGGGAGACAATATAAAACCTATCACCAGATGTCGCTCGTGTGAAAACAGTGAAACCTTAAGTCGTGGGGGTTCGAACACACGAACGAAGGAATGTTTCTTTTATAAATTTCTACTATTGCTCGATTGTGTTTTGAACTTGTGACGTGAACAGAAATAAGCAGCCGGGTTGGTCTTACAAAGGTAAAATGTTAGTCTTACACAGGTAAATCCAGTTGCAGATAGGATTTTTCGTCTACCAATACGCAAAACTCTGCATGTTAGATTTTTTATTACGCTTTTCTAAATAGCTATATTTAGCCGTGACGTCACCCTCTATGGTACCTGAATTTTATAAACGCGTCATGATTTACGCGCGATGTTTTGCGCGGGCCATCGATTCGGTTCCAAAACTAGCGGTAACACAATTAGTCGTTGTAATAAGAACCAAATAAAAATTAGTCAGCTCTTGTGGTATTTCCTGGTAAAATACGGCTCTGTGTGTGTGTGTGTGAGTGTGTGTGTGTGTTTGTGTGTGTGTGTATGTAGGGTCACTTACATTCCACTAGCAGTGCATTGGCCTGTGTAGACTTATTACTCGTAACATACTATAAATAAAGAAAACTATCCCATGGCCCAGCACCTGCATGAATATGTAATTACATTCACCCAACAACGGAAATTCCCTGTTCTATTTTTACAAAAAAACAGACAGGTACATAACGATAACGTAACCACTACACCTCTTCCCATCTAAAAAAAAATAGCTCTCTTCTATTATGTGTCCTGTTTGTATAATGTTTTTCTTAGATAAAGTATACGAGCAATGGTTTTTCGCGCGAAGTTTCGCGACGCCCATCGAGCCGAGTTTTCTTACTAGTGAGGGTAAAATACGAATCGTTTGTCAGAACTCCCAGGGTAGGAAATTATACGAGAAGAGATCCCCTGGCTGTTTCGGGGAGCACAATACACCTAGTACTATGGGGCTGAATAAAACAACACAACACAATAGACAAACACACGTTTTTGGCGGTTCTCACTAAAACAACAAGCGCGGGGCAGGACAACCGTACTAAGGAGCTTAATAAACAACACAATAAGCTAGACTTTTAGCTGTACTCATCCAACAACGGAAATTCCCTGTCCTATTTTTACATAAAAAGACATGGCCACAACGATAACGTAACCATTTCACCTCTCACCATCCTATATTCTCATCACTAGCTACACACAACACAGCACAAAAACCTAACCATCTTCCTCTATAAAATTTATCAACTTTTTCTTTGTATTTTCCTCTATAAGTCTTTGCCCGCTATTTTATCGGTTTTTTTTTTTTGGCCGTCATTTTTTCCTCACGCCAATACGTCCATGAGTCATACACTTACAATGCCAACACACAAAAATAATTTTCACATCGACAACGCGTCAACTATCGATTAGTTTTTCGACTAATCAAACCCTGGCTAGCTCAAGTCTGGATACGTTTCAAAAACCAGATTAAACTGGTATTCCTTCATATAAATAGGCACTTGGAAGACCAAGGCCCAGACACTCACGTTCATACTTTACTGAAGCGGTGGTGTGATAACGACAGACACTCCCAAGCACAACGCATTGAAGATGACTTCCACTGTTCCCACCAACTGGGTCTGCATCAAAAGAAGTGATGAAATGCTTAAACCTTTGGATAGTGGTCTGAAGGCCGCGTCTGTAAGTTTTTACCGAGGCCAGCCTTTACTACACGTGCGAAAATACTTTGCTGAATGTTATTTAAAGTTTCCTACCAAAACCGGCATTACGTTAACACCAACCCTTGTACGTCAGCTCCCACCACAGACAACCACCTGGCCGATGTCTCTAATCTACCACCGAAGAAGCAGAGACCTACTACTACCTGCCCCAGTAACATGTTTGACCACTACGTCAGCTCCAGTTGTTATCAACCAATAACCCCAGAACCGAGTTGGTTTCCTAACACCAACCCTTGTACGTCTTCTCCCACCACAGACAACCACCTGGGCGATGTCTCTAATCTACCACCGAAGAAACAGAGACCTACAAAGCGGCTGAGACTAGCACGTTAGCTTGACATTTTGTCTTTTAAAAGAATTAAACACATTTATTAACAAAATTTTGGTCTTTGTTATCTATGATGTCTAAATATGATATGTATGTATATCGTGTGTATACGTATTAATATCTGTTGTAAAATATATATTGTATAAAAAGACAACACAACACAATGCCGAATCATACACAATACAACAGCACACAAAAACCCAAACCCACCAGTTACACCACACCACACAACAATTAAAATACCTACACACAAAATTACCAGAGAAGAACAAAACCAATACCACCTATACCCAACCGCTTTTACATTGTATTACTCCAGCGCTACACCTCAACACATCTATGAGTCATCACGCAAACCAGTCAAAAAGAATACCCCCCCCCACCCTCACACACTCTCACTTAAAAAAGCCCTTAGTAACCTACTAGCCCGCCATTATCGATTTTTTATATTCTCCGCCATTATCGATTTTTTATATTTTTATATATATTGTATGTATATATGTATAAACAAACACACCAACACACAATACAACAACACATAACAATTAAAATACCACAACAAAAATTGTATAGTCAATTCTCTAACACGTCACTCCCACCTCTAGGCGCTGGCCCTAGTATAGTGACACGTCTCTTTCGCTCCCACCTCTAGAACTCCAACACTTCACTCGCAACTCTAGATGTTAAACCTAGTATAGGCAGGTCTCTAACACTTCACTACCACTTCTAGATGCTAGACCTGGTATAGTCAGGTCTCTAACACTTCACTCCCACCTCTAGCTGCTGGACCTGTTATAGCTAAGTCTCTAACACTTCACTCCCACCTCTCGATGCTGGACTGGTATAATGACGTATCTAACACTTCACTCCCACCTCTCGTTCTGTCCCTGATATAGTCTCTAACACTTCACTCACACCTCTCGATGCTGGTCCTAGTCAAGTCTCTAACACTTCACTCCCACCTCTATGTGTTGGTCCTAGTCAAGTCTCTAACACTTCACTCCCACCTCTCAATGCTGGCACACTCGCCTGCTACACCCCAAAATGTACACACCCATGCATCGTCACCCGTGCCAGCACACTAAAAATCCACTCGCTTCAAAAACCCTCTTAGTAATCTAATCCAACATTATATATATAAATAATATATATATATTGGTATTAATATTGATATTGATATTGTATGTATATATGTATAAACAAACACACCAACACACTACCAGTCCAATACAACAACACACAACACCAAGCAAACCAAAAGCAATACCACCCATGCTGTTCCTAGTATAGAGAAGGCTCTAACACTTCACTCCCAAAACACACCAACACACTGCTGAGTCACACATACACAAAACCCCTAACCCACCCCGCCAGCTACAACGCAACATACGTCGTCACCCACGCCAGCACAAAAAGGCTCCACTCGCTTCAAAAAACCCTCTTAGTAACCTAATCCAACATTATCGATTTAAAAAAAAAATTTCCGTCATTATCGATTTTTTATATTTATTGTATGTATATATGTATAAACAAACACACCAACACACTACCAGTCCAATACAACAACACACAACACCAAGCAAACCAAAAGCAATACCACCCACACCACACCGCTTTGTTGCGGTCGGAAAATTAGCCCAACGGATTGTTGAAAGCTTGATAGTCAATCGTGGTGACTTGTTTTACAGTTCATCATTTTTGCATCGTGCCTTCGATGTTAGTTACGCGAATGTGGGTTTAAATACTTTGAAAACCATGATAGTAATAATTGAATCTCCCAAATGTTCATAGACGGGATAAGTCATGTCTAGAGTCCAAACAAACAATTTATTATACATTCTGTAGACATCGTACGTTGATCATGAATTACATCACAAATATAATTTAGAATCCTATGTTGAGTTAGCTATCTTGCATATCAGTCCTTTGTCTCGTACATCTGAATTACTGTAGGCAGAACGACATAACTATATGCACGCGTGGTTGGTAATCCCAACGACCGACAGTGAGATTATGCGTCTGGCACTAGTATAACTAAAACGGACTGTTAATTCATCTCGACAAGGTTTAGTCAATTACTAACCTGTAACTTCATCTTTCTTCATCATAACAGTGGACTGACCCATGTCCATAATAAAATACAATATAACTGTGTGGCATTCCATGCCCGACACTATAAGAATATAAAGACACGTCTTCTCCGTTCGACGGTCATTCAAGAAAGGGTCCCGTCTCTTGGTCACGGTGCGTGACTACCAACGCTGAAACGTCACAGCGTTCACTAGGCTAATAATACTTTTACATTACATTAAACGTTGTAACCCCTAAAATCGCATGCTGCTAACCTCTAGCAGACAATGCCAATTAAACTACCGTAACAATTCCCTGTCCACCGGGGGGGGGGGGGGGAATATATTAGATAGATTTTTTTTTTTCAAAAACCTATCTGAATGAATATCAAAAAATTTAACAATATCAAAAAATTTAACAAAAATGCGGCATATGGCCTACGATGTTCTGTCTAGAACAGTGTCGTGGTCATGTCGACTTACTAACAGTCATCTAATATATTAATGATCATATTATACATAAATGTTATACATAAATTTTATATGAACTAAAAGATAATGGCTAATGTTGATATTTAATTAAATAATTAATTAACTTAAAATATGTCGCAATGAAATGTCACGTCAGACTAATCTAAAGAGTTAAAATTAAACTAATTAATTGTATTGAGTGTGTAATAAGAATAAAGTTGTTGAAAATCTAATGTAAGAAAAATGAAAGGATATGTTAAAGAGAGAAATAAATAAATGAAGAATAAAGTAGAGAAAGAAAGTAATGTATAAATTTAACTTAGTTATGTGTGTTGGACATTAATTAAGTTTAGTATTAAGTTGTTAATACCTATCTAAATTAACCAATTTAAACAATAATGTAGTATGTAATGTATCAACATAATTATTAACTATATAATATAATAGTTGCATACAATAACATTATCTAAGAATCATGTGAGTTCTTATTTTTTTCTTCTTTCATTTTTTTTTTCAAATTTCATTTCATTTTTTTTTCATATTTATCTCACCTTTCATTTTAATTTCCACTATTTTAACGACTTAATTAAAATTAATTAAAGTTGGATATGATGATCCATCCGTAGGCTTGATCCTTGTGAATTCCGATTAGAAAAAAATGTTTATGTGTTTCAGTTCATAAGTATCGACGTTATTGACAATAGTTCATGTCGCATACTGAGTTACTTTGATAGTATTTTCTATTATTTTCACTTGATGCACGAAAATGTTTCCAATAGTTTTATCATGACTGGATATCAAGCAAAGTACTGGCGTAAATACGAACATAGAGTCAATTGATTTCGTTCATTTCGTATATAATATGTCTTTAGTAAGCAGATACGTGTATTATAGGCGATTGTTTCTGTCTATGTAGAACAGCAATGATAGTGCTATGTCACTCGAGTAAGTATCTGCGACGTTACTATAGTTCAGGACTCGACATCAGTAGGATTTCGAGACATAGTATCTGCCAAAACGTTATCTGATCCTGTGATGTACTCGAATGAAAAGTCAAAAGGTTGAAGTAGAATGGCGTATCTTGTCAGCTTCGGACTCTTGTGATTAGCACGACGTAGTGATGCCACCGCTTTTTGGTCCGTCTGTACCACAAAGGGTGCGCCTAATAGGAATTTTTCGAGCTTTGTGATCGCCCAAATGACGGATAACAATTCACTGTCAACTGTTGAGTACTTGATTTCTGGTGGCTTCAGTTTCCGTGAGACGTACAGTGTGGGATGGAGGACGTCGTCATGATATTGGAGCAAACATGCGCCAATTCCGTAGTTACTCGCATCTGTACGGAGAATAAACTTTTTGGAAGCATCAGGTAGTCTCAAAATAGGTGGGTGTGAAAAAATATTAATTATTTGACGGAATATTCTATCACATTCACTAGTCCATGTCACCTTCACTGGCATGTCCTTTTTTAACAGTGATGATAAGACAGCCGTGATAGATGACAGGTTAGGTACAAATCTGCTGTAATATTGGACTAGTCCTAACAAGCTTCTAACCTGTTTCTTCGTTTGAGGAACGGAAATGTTTAAAATTTTAGAAACCGTACTGGGTAGTGTTTGGATATATCCTGCTCCAATGATGTGTCCCAAAAAAGTTATTTCGTGAAACGCTACTTGTAATTTTGTGGGTTTAGCAGTTAAATTGTTCCTTCTTAATGTGTCCAAAACGTATTCAAGACCCAAAAAATGTTCCTCAAAAGATGAACTAAATAAGCATATGTCGTCTATGTATGTAATAATGTCTGGTCTACCTGAAAAAATGTGTCGCATCATGCGAACAAAGGTAGCTGGAGCGTTAACAAGCCCAAAAGGCATAACATTCCACTGGTATAGACCTTGCGGAGTGGAAAACGCTGTGTAGTATTTAGCTTTTTCGGTTAGTGGTATCTGCCAATAACCTTTAGTTAAGTCTATCTTAGTGAATATAGTTGCGGTCGATAGACGTGGCAGTAAGTCGTCGAGAAGTGGATGTGGTTCGCTATCAACTATCGTTTGTGCATTTAATTTTCTATAGTCGACGCATAGTCTAATATTATTGTCCTTCTTTCGGACAATAACTAATGGAGAAGAAAATGGGGAATTACTAGTTTCAATAATTCCTAAAGATAACATCTGTTCAAGTTCCTTAGTAGTTTTAGTAAGAAAGTGTAGAGGAACAGAATATGGATGTACCCGAATTGGAGTATCATCGTTAAGAGTGATGTCATGACTAATGACTGATGTGCGACCTGGAACGTCGGTCAACACATCTGGATAATATTGTAGAAGTTCAGCAATCTGTTGATGCTGTTGCGGTGTAACCGACGAAGAGATGGTTACGTCCCGCCAAGATTCAGTAGGCTGTACTACAGGTACAGGTAATGCTAACTGTACCTCAGGAAAAGAAGATTCTTCTTCCTGGATAACAGACAAATTAGAATAGTGACATGTAGGTACGAAAGTGTCATCTAGTTCATGAAAAATAGCTTGTAGATGTTCAGGTCGAGTATGAAATTGTTTGAGCATATTAATGTGAAATATTTTGTGATGTCCCTTAATGTCCAGGACATAATCAACATCAGAAATCTTATTGATAACATGGTATGGACCGTTCCACGAGATGAGTAGTTTATTATCGTTATGTGGCAATAACACATAAGCTTGATCTCCTGGAAATAATTGACGTAATCGTCTACTACTGTTTTGGAAAGTTCTAGCTTTCGCTTTAGGAGCCTCAGATGAAGCTGTTGCCATTTTTCAGGCATCAATAATGTTATTCCGGAGATTAATTACATACTCATAGGATGACTGGGTATCCTGAGTCATCTCGGAGTCAATCAATAAGTCTTTTATTAGTCCCATAGGACCTCTTGGTGGAGCGCCAAAGACTAATTGAAATGGAGAGAAGCCAGTTTGTTCATGTGGCACCTCTCGATAAGCGAATAACACGGCTGGGAGTACTCTGTCCCAGTCCTGTGGATGGTTAACTGTAACTTTATGTAACATTTGTTTGAGTGTGCGGTTAAGTCTTTCTACTGCACCATTACTCATTGGGTGATAAATGCTGCTGAGATTTCTATCTATATTCCAAGTCTTCATTACTTCTGTCATAGTCTCAGATATAAATTGAGATCCATGATCTGACAAAAGTTTCCTAGGAAAACCTACTCTAGAGAAGATCAGGTGTAGTGCATCAGCTACATCTGTGGTGGTGGTTGTTTTCAATGGGATGGCTTCTGGCCATCGTGTGCATAAATCGATGCACGTGAGAATAAATCTATGTCCTCTGGCTGATGGTAAAAGTGGGCCAATAATATCAATGGCCATCTTGTCAAAGGGTCTCACAGATATGTCACAAGCCTGAATAGGCGCCGTGTGAAAGGCTCCTCGTGCTTTCACTTCTTGGCATATCGTACAGGAGCGTACGTACTGTGAAATATCTCGTGACACTCCCGGCCAAAAAAAAGAAGATAATACTCGAGAACGTGTCCGAGTATATCCCATGTGACCTGCGCACTTAGAATCATGTGCGTGTTGAAGTATGTACCGTCTAAAAGCAAAAGGTACCATGACCTGTTGTCTTACATGAGTTTTATCCATAAAACATCTTAATAAAATGTCATTTTTAATAATAAACCAATGACTATTATTATTGTTCATAGCAAGATTGTCAACTTTGTTGACCAGTGCAAAAAATTTTGTTAATGATCTGTCTTCCTTCTGTTTTGCAGCAAAGGATACTCGGTCAATAGTAGAATGAACCTCGATATTTTCATGTTTGTCTGTTTCCTTGTTTTCAGTGTCCATAGTCTCTAATTGTTTCGTATGTGCTCTGGTTATTACTGCATTTCCGATGCATAGATTATTTTTTTTCCCATTCAATAATCTCTTCTGGTGTGCAATCTTTACTTCCGTGTATGCATCCCACCATAAGGTCGGCAATTGGGTTTCTTAACATGCATGCTTTAACGTTGCCTGTGAAAAAAGGTGTATTAATATGTATAATAGCAGTTGGATAACATTCTATGGTTCCTCCAAAGGTCATGCACCTGACATGTTCTCCAGTTGCACAATTTGGATGAACAAGTGACTGACGGATTCCGATCGTTGTCGATCCCGAATCTCTTAAAACTGAGACGACGGATCCATTAACTTTTCCTCTGTTGAAGATCAGCGAGCCTGTTCCGTCATTGACTGCTAGACTGACTTCTGGTAGAATGTGTCCGCAGTTCAGAACTGTCTCTTTTGCCTTCTGAAATATAAGATTACATTCTGGGCAACTATTTGCCACGTTATAATTCATTGCATAACATGTAGATGAAGACTGTATTTTGTTATTAGTAGGTGAACTCTGAACCCCAGGGGTTGTAGCAGTAGTAACGGCTGCCCCTGTATTATGATTATAATTTGTCGATCTACGAGAATGAGAACGATGACGAGAATAATCAGTTGAATTATCCCGTTGTCCCCTATTGTAACTGTTATCTCGATGTCTCGAGTTATAATTATCGCTGTTGTTCCAATTGTTACCATTATTATAATTATATGACCGATTATAACTTGAGTTACGTGGATTATTGTTGTATCTGGACTGAGGTGAATAATTTCTATTTTGTGTTCTTCCTCTATTAAAGTTATTGTTAAAACTATTACGTCCCTTATGAAAATTAATGTCATAGTTTCCTTTGAACCTACCTCTGTCCACACTGTGTGTTCTTGGTTTGTTATTACTATGATATGCCATATTGGAGGCTACAGGAAGAGGTTCTCTTATCAACGAGCCAGAAATGTTAGCATTCGGATGAGCGGTGCAGTAATTTAATGAAATTTTTTCTAACTCATCAATAGTTTCTGGTTTACGTTCTTGCAGATAAGCAAAGAACGGTGGGCTGACAGAAGATAATACTTTATCCCTCAATAACAAATCGACTAACTTGTCGTAAGATTTGTTGACACCTGCCAGTTCAACCCATCTGTTAAAAGTATTGCGTATGTTAGCAATAAACCCTGTAAAGTCTTTATTATTATCTGGCAACAAACTTTTGAAACGTAATCTACATGCCTCTTCGTTCAAGTGGAACCGACGCAATAACAAAGTCTTAATGGCCTCATAGTCAGTGGATAATGTCGGATCAATATTTTGTGCTGCACTTGCAGGTTCGCCATCTAGAAATTCCTTGAGTTTAAGTGCCCATGCAGTTTTGTCAAGGTTATTGACCTTGCATATATCCTCAAAGCGCGCCAGCCATGATGACAAATCGTCTACGTGTAACTTGAACGGTGGTAGCTTAAAGTAATAATTGCCCTTAAGTCGGTTGGATGAAGATCCAGATTGAGCATTATCATCTTGGCTTGCTGCAGCACTCTGCGAATGAAGTTTTGCTGTTTCCAATTTAAGCCGTTGCAATTCCATTTCTTGCTGCAGTATGATTTCCTGTCGTTTCAATTTATTCTCTTCTTCAATCCGTAGGATTTCATCTCTTGCCACCTTTCTTTCTTCTTCTTGTCTTAATTCTTCTTTCTCTGCCTTAGCAATAGCTTTCTTTTCAGCCTCTTTTCTTTCCAGTTCTTCCATCTCTGCCTTATATTTTGCAAGTTGTTGTTCCGCATATTCACGTAGTTCTGATCCTTTCAAATTAAAGTCCTTCCAGTTTTTAATAAAATAGTCTAAGTTAAGCATATTGACGTTAATTTAATTAAGTACTCAATCACTTATGTCTAGTAATCACCAATAAAGTCTATGTAGATATTTGTAATTACTCAACGAATGAATAATCACTACAAGAAATTGCAATATTCCTGTACTGTTATTTATAAGTTCCACAAATCTATAATATTTTGTAAAAATATTATATATACCCACTAATATCTATCATAAATAGTTATGATAGTTAGTTATCTAAGGTGCTGAAATTATATCATGCACTTAATATTAGTATTCAATAATTATGGGTATTATACCTAAATAATTAGGTTATTTAATCTTTGATAGTTACTAAGTTCACACTGTAGTACTGAGAAAGTGTACTAATTAACATTTAATATGTCTTAATATGTTATAAATTTATAATAATTAATCATTGTATATTATGTCATAATCATGAGCTATAAAGTGCATTGCCCATTTCTTGGACCACCACTGCAAATTGGTGCAAAGTCCCTAATTCCTCCTTAAAACTCATAAAAATTTAATCATATTAATCTACACTCTTATTAATGAATAAATTATAGTATTAATATTAAATTATAAATGGATGAATGAAGACAAACAACACAATTTGTTAACCAAGGATTACAGAACAGTATTACCATACGACAAAGACATTTTCACAATAAAAATGCATTTATAACTAAGTTGAATAAACCGGAAGTGAGAGATCAAAGAATGAACTGAATAGAAAATTAACCTGCGTACACAAAAATTAGTGACGTATACATGGACTCATTAACGGTTGTACAAATATATAAACGAAATAATAGTCAGATCAGAAAAACACGATAGATTACAAACATTGTTACAGAACTGAATAAAAATTAGAACTAAATACACTAGAATACCCCAGTTATAACACGACTAGACACCTAACATGCAAGGTCAATTAATTGCAAATACGAACGAACAAAAATCATCGGAAAGCCATCGATGGGTTCTTCGTAAAAAATGCAATTAACTAACGGCCTTAAGAACAATTAAAATCAGTTCGTGGCATCCAAGGAGCCATAGAATTGATTTCAATCCGCCGCCCATCCATACCCACGAATAAGGGACAACATCAACGGAAAAAAACAGATATAACATAGATATATAACAAATAGAGTGGACATGCCTGCACAGAGAAATGGACTCAGTATTGTGCTATCTGAATGACAACCGTCCTAAGTCTAGACTTATCTTTACAAGGCACCGGCGATGTCAAGTTCATCAACGGACTAGATTCATGCCTAGTACTGTTTGCTCCTTGTTGGCTGATAACCGTATTCCATCGTCTGGTCTTCTTGATCATTTAAATCTTCATCAAACCTGGAATGCGTTGACGGGTGTACTTTCGAAGCGCGGCATCTACGCATGATGTAGTGACGTCAGATTGGCATTTCGTAGTCATGTGTTTAACGTCGTATTTATGCAAATCATGTGACTTTCTTGTAATCGTAAACAGTTTGTGAAAGTATGTAAACAAGAAAAATTTTCCTTTTTTCTTTCGATCCCCAGCGATGGCCAACCAAATTCTGTTGCGGTCGGAAAATTAGCCCAACGGATTGTTGAAAGCTTGATAGTCAATCGTGGTGACTTGTTTTACAGTTCATCATTTTTGCATCGTGCCTTCGATGTTAGTTACGCGAATGTGGGTTTAAATACTTTGAAAACCATGATAGTAATAATTGAATCTCCCAAATGTTCATAGACGGGATAAGTCATGTCTAGAGTCCAAACAAACAATTTATTATTATACATTCTGTAGACATCGTACGTTGATCATGAATTACATCACAAATATAATTTAGAATCCTATGTTGAGTTAGCTATCTTGCATATCAGTCCTTTGTCTCGTACATCTGAATTACTGTAGGCAGAACGACATAACTATATGCACGCGTGGTTGGTAATCCCAACGACCGACAGTGAGATTATGCGTCTGGCACTAGTATAACTAAAACGGACTGTTAATTCATCTCGACAAGGTTTAGTCAATTACTAACCTGTAACTTCATCTTTCTTCATCATAACAGTGGACTGACCCATGTCCATAATAAAATACAATATAACTGTGTGGCATTCCATGCCCGACACTATAAGAATATAAAGACACGTCTTCTCCGTTCGACGGTCATTCAAGAAAGGGTCCCGTCTCTTGGTCACCGTGCGTGGCTACCAACGCTGAAACGTCACAGCGTTCACTAGGCTAATAATACTTTTACAGGGGGGGGGGGGGGGGGGGGGGGGGGGGGGGGGGGGGGGGGGGGGGGGGGGGGGGGGGGGGGGGGGGGGGGGGGGGGGGGGGGGGGGGGGGGGGGGGGGGGGGGGGGGGGGGGGGGGGGGGGGGGGGGGGGGGGGGGGGGGGGGGGGGGGGGGGGGGGGGGGGGGGGGGGGGGGGGGGGGGGGGGGGGGGGGGGGGGGGGGGGGGGGGGGGTGGGGGGGGGGGGGGGGGGGGGGGGGGGGGGGGGGGGGGGGGGGGGGGGGGGGGGGGGGGGGGGGGGGGGGGGGGGGGGGGGGGGGGGGGGGGGGGGGGGGGGGGGGGGGGGGGGGGGGGGGGGGGGGGGGGGGGGGGGGGGGGGGGGGGGGGGGGGGGGGGGGGGGGGGGGGGGGGGGGGGGGGGGGGGGGGGGGGGGGGGGGGGGGGGGGGGGGGGGGGGGGGGGGGGGGGGGGGGGGGGGGGGGGGTGGGGGGGGGGGGGGGGGGGGGGGGGGGGGGGGGGGGGGGGGGGGGGGGGGGGGGGGGGGGGGGGGGGGGGGGGGGGGGGGGGGGGGGGGGGGGGGGGGGGGGGGGGGGGGGGGGGGGGGGGGGGGGGGAGGGGGGTGGGGGGGGGGGGGGGGGGGGGGGGGGGGGGGGGGGGGGGGGGGGGGGGGGGGGGGGGGGGGGGGGGGGGGGGGGGGGGGGGGGGGGGGGGGGGGGGGGGGGGGGTGGGGGGAGGGGGGGGGGGGGGGGGGGGGGGGGTGTGTGGGTGGGGTGGGTGTGGGGTGGGTGGGGGGGGGGGGGGGGGGGGCGGGTGTGGGGGGGGGTGGTGGGGGGGGGGGGGGGGGGGGGGGGGGGGGGGGGGGGGGGGGGGGCGGGGGGGGCCGGCGGGGGGGGGGGGGGGGGGGGGGGGGGGGGGGGGTGGCGGGGGGGGGGGGGGCGGGGGGGGGGGGGGGGGGGGGGGGGGGGGGGGGGGGGGGGGGGGGGGGGGGGGAAGGGGGCAGGGGGGGGGAGGGGGGGGGGGGGGTGTGGGGTGGGGGGGCGGGG